>CM060843.1:12987500-13040000 GCA_030762175.1 Metallyticus violacea
AGTTAAATACTACTTAAATAACGTGAAAATATTTAAAATCCAAACATTTATCCAAATGACAAGAACTGAAGGATAGAAGCCCATTTCCATTACAGATATCAGTTTACCTTGAGGATTCGGATATTCAGGTTTGAGAATGTTTAGGATTCGTCATAATCGTTTTCTTTCTTTTTTTCTGTAAAGGCGGTACAAAATTGGGTTTGTCGATCTCCTTTTCTCCTTCCTTGATTGTAATATAGAGATGCGGTTGTCTAAATCGAACAGTCCATGTTTTATTGAATTAATGTTAGAATTACAAATTGTATTTGTTAATGAAAGAATGTAGGTATAGATAATAAGTTTTATGAATAAGCTAGGGTAAACTGCAAGACCTCCAACCCAAAGTGAACAAATCGAAATATAATCTTAAGAATTAAACTAAAATAATGAATCGTTAAAGAGATCTAAGATGATTTTATGCACTTAATGTAAATTGAGTTACCAAGTTAAAACAAGCAAACGATTTTGTCTATGTGACATATTTTGTTCACAACGAGGAATTGCACGAGGTTTTGCACTGTTTCCATTTGCGTTAGAAAGAAGTGCACATTTACGATGACAAGTTTCAAAACAAAATACACAAATATAACTTGCATGAATGTTTAACATGTATTCGTATTTGTGTGAATATCGTTTGCAAAAACCGAAACGTCTTATATCCATTTATTTTTTTTTATTAAACCTTTATTAAAGTGATCTTGCAGCAATTTCTCGTTGACAATCTCTAGAAAATTCAAGTTTCATTGTTAA
The DNA here is from genome assembly GCA_030762175.1 of Metallyticus violacea. Classification (NCBI taxonomy): domain Eukaryota; kingdom Metazoa; phylum Arthropoda; class Insecta; order Mantodea; family Metallyticidae; genus Metallyticus; species Metallyticus violacea. Next base: position 12,988,290 of record CM060843.1, read on the forward strand.
CATACGTGGGTAGGCCCATAACTTTCCAGCCTCATCGATAAGGAGTATTATCTTCACAAAAGCCCTATCTGGTGTTATACCTCATCTGTTAAGTAAATAATTGCAGCTGTAACTACCGCTCCGTTGTTTTCAGTTCAGATATAGTTGCGTAAAGAAGGCTAAGTGTAAAAGATTGTGACATATTTAAATGGAATATCGAGCTGTTATTAAATTCTTCACAAAAGAAGAACTTACTCCAAATGAAATTAAACGGCGATTGAACGGTGTATATGGGGAAGCATCCCCCTCATATTCAACCGTAAACGTATGGGCCAAACTTTTTCGAATGGGTCGAGAAAGCATTGAAGACGAACAGCATGCAAGTCGGCCCTTGGAGGTGGTCACTCCTGAAAACATCGCTCTTGTGGATTGAGAAATTATGGAAGACCGGCGGCTCAAAGTTACAGAAATAGCAGCAAGGTTGAGTTTTCTAAAACAACAGACCTTTGAATTATTCATGAACATTTAAACATGAATAAGGTTATTGCAATTGGGTGGCTAGATTTCTTTCCTCAGTCCAAAAGCAGCAACGAGTCATCTGTTGTCATGAATGCTCTGCCGTGGCAACCATAGAGAAGTTTTGCAAACCATTGTTACAGGAGATAAACCTATGGTCCTCTACTATGATCTCTTGTGCAAAAGAGAATCAATGGAGTAGCGTAAACCTGGCAAAGCACCGCCTCTAAAGGCCAAGGTCACTCAGTCAATCAAGAAGATCATGGCCACGACCTTTGGGACTGTGGAGGAATACTCTTCATTGACTTTAAAGAGAGGAACACCACAGTAAATGGGGAGTACTATGCTGGCCTACTGCACAAACTACGTGCTTCCATCAAAGAGAAAAGGCGAGGAAAGCTGAGTGGTGGTGTGCGCCTTCTTCACGACAACGCGCCTGTGCACACAGCTCTTGTTGCAAAGGAAGTTGTGCAGAAATGTGGCTTCAAGGAGATCGACCATCCACCCTATAGCCCATATCTAGCACCCAGCGACTATTTCCTCTTCTCAAAACTCAAGAAGGGCCTTCGAGGAAATGTGACGAAGTAATGGATGCTGTTTATGCCCATTTTACAGACAAGACTTTTGATTATATTTGGGGGGGGGATTGAAATGTTAATTCGAAGATGTGAGAAGTGTTTTGCTATAAAGGGTAACTATATTGAAAAGTGAAATAAAGTTTTTGTCTTTATCATTCCTAGAAAATGGTTAGGCTGGAAAATTAATGAACTTTTATAGGACCTACATGGGCATTAAAATGGCCCATGCCCTTGAGGCTTTCATTTTTTTAATAAAACAATAAATGAATTAGTAATTGGTTGATTGTGACAATAACATAATGGTACGCCTTCAGATTCTTTAGATTAAGTGCTAATATTCCTTTTGACTTCAGGTGGTAGCATCTCTTATCACATTTTCGGTCCTCTCTCAATGTGTGGTAGCTATTGATAAAACAAACTTTTCCATGGAAACCATGGAGACGGATAATCCTATTACTAACAGCGTGCATTCTATTCAGCGTTAGACAACCTACTGTCGGCTGTGCACTTTGCTATACGGTGACTCCCCAGCTGTAAATTTTGCTAGTGGCTGTTTTTTGCTCAATAAATATTGTGTAGAGATCCAGTTGTTAGGTACAGGCACAAATTGTTAGAGAATTAGGATCGATTTTCAAATACCTGAACCATAAATAAGATGTATTAATAATATAAATATACAATAAACCTATTCAGAAATATAACAGCGCGAATTTAGGAGAGACTATACTGAAATAATGCTGAAAATTAAAAACTAGGCAACTTTTCTATTACATATTTTATGTAGCTTAATGCTTATATCAACATGCAGTGTAAGCAAAGCTCATTGCGATTTTCTTTGACCGTAGCGTGCAAATTTTAATCAAGTCGCAGGTGGTTGGTTTTATTTCATATGTTTCAGTATTAAAGGCAATCGTACGTTAATAAATAAGTGAAATAAGTATTTCAATAGTCCTAAATCTCGATTTTTCTTACGGAAATAAACCTTTAAAAATACTGGTTTAGCACTAAAAATGTTATTAGTAATATAAAAAAGATAAAGATATTATAGCAATATATGAAAGATAAAGATAGCCTAAATTGTTCCTTAAGGGCGAAGGCTTCATTTTTTCCCGACAAGGTGAGCAGTTCCACGCTAGTTGTTCGTATGCGATTTAAGACACTGACTGATTTGTTCTTTGGTTACTCCATTTCTCACTGCATTAGTTCTCAAGAGATTTCCATTTTTCTCTTCCTCTTGCTACTCTTGACCAATCTGGACCTGTATGTTCCTTGAAGAGGTATGTTCATCTTCTTCTGGGTCTGCCTTGTGTCCTTTTTCCTATTCGAGGATCCCACGTGGAGATCTTGAAGGTCCATATAGGCACTACTTTTATTTAAAGAATAAATGATTTTTTTTAAAAAAAATATTAGAGATTAGCAAAATTTGTTAAGTGTTGTGACTAGTGATTTTCCCATTCGGTATTTACGGTTAACATTTCATTATAAAAATAGCCCATATTTCAGCAGTCACACCATTATTTATAAACGTTCCTAAGAAATAAAGTAATATCTAAAAAAAAAAAATGTTAACAGAAAAGTAAAGAAAATTGTATGTAGTGACATTTACCAATGAATGTTGCAATAGAAGGTGAACGATTTTTAAATTGGTGCGTTAAGCAAGTGTTTTGTACAGCAGAATTTTAAACAGTCCATATGGTTGATCAAAGTCGTTATTAAATTGCTACATTATGACACCAGATGCATAAAATTACCATAGTAACAATTACGTCATAAAATTGTTTTCATTGCTAAAATAATTCCATAAACTGAATATTATGTTACGATAATATTAAGAAAACAATTTATACATTGCTGAAAAGAGAATCAATACTTTTTCTTCATTACAGAATACATAATTACAGAATTAATAAAATTTTCTTTTCGACCTACTAATGAATGTGAAAGTTTCTGAAATATCCTTAATATTTTTATGTTCACCCAATTAATGAGTCTGTCGTATTCCTTCTTGTTATTATAAAAAAATTTCGGTATTAGTGATAGTTCAGCCTTTTCAGCTTGGGATAAAATTTCTTACGGTAAATCCATCTTAGCTAACAGCAATAACAATAGACAAACGAACTAAATAATATCCATCGATAATATGACATCATTAAGTACAACAAAGAAGACATTAATTAATTAATTATATTTATTTAGAAAATTGAAATAAATATTAACTCAATTTCATTAATATTTTATAATTCTGATATACAAAATATAGCACATGAAACCCGTTTATAATGTTGTACATTTAACTCATTTGTAAAAATTATGAAACTCGAATCACTCTTTCATAAACATTTACTCGTGCAATAAGTATATCATAAACTAATATCATTATAAAGTAAATGGGAAATCTACATTAGCAACTTTATAAAATGCTTATTAATAAGCGGGAGGTATACCAAAGAAAAGTCGAAATAAAAACTAAAAGTGGGAATTAACAAATTCTACTGTAACGGTTTCAGATTTTTTACATGAGCCGCTTTGCAATTAGAGAAGATTTAATTCACCACCGTGCATTAAAAGCGGCAAGACAGTAGACGGAACATTCTTAATGCTTCTTTGTTAGTAGTGACAAATTAATTACCTTCTCTCTGGGAACAACCGGATTCAGGCTTTTCGTGATTACCTCCAAGTTCCCGGATTTTGCCCTGAATTTTTAGAGCGTAATTACTAGAACTTTCAAAGACTAATAAGATCCCTTTTGAGAGTACAGAATTTACGCTTTGATAACAGGAAAACGTAGCTACATTTACAAGCAGTTGTAAACAACGGTACAGATACGTCGTTTTTTATATTCTGACTTTAATGTCTGAAATGCATGAAAAAGATTACGCTAGAACATAATTCTTTTCATATTTTCATTAAAATAAATAAGTTTAAATGTAGAGTGTGGTAAAAAAAATGTATACACACTTCAAGCATAGAAAAAACTGTGTTAACATAACAAAACTGAGTTCTCACAAACAGAAAATGATGAGCACTAATCGTTTGAGACTTTTACAGTTACAACAGTTGCTCAAAATGCCCTCCCCCTCCCATCGGCGTCGATACGTTGTAGTACGTTGTAGTACTGATTGAGCAACGTTTGCGAAAGTGTCCTCAGCGGTTGCAACACATACAGTTTCAATTTCTTCCCGAAGTGCTGTCAGTGTAACTGGTTTTATACGATATACAGCATCCATAGGTAGAAGTCCAACGGAGAACGCAGTGGAAACTCAATCGGACCTCTTCGTCCTATCCACTACCTTGGATACTGCCTAGGATAATGCCCTGGACCCAGTGCGCAGGGCTTGTTGTCGAGATCTCCCAGATCTGCCCTTGTGAACATCGCATACTGTACCACGAGTCTCAAATTTGTCTCGAATGCATGCAATTGTTACTCGCGTTGGCGGCTCTGTTCTGAACACACGTCTCCATTACCTTTGAACTTCAACAACATTCTCGGTTTTCCAATACCACTTTAAAATAATTTTTCGCTGTTCAAACGATAATCTTGGCTCCATTTTGTTGTAGCAACGCTAATATAACGTAATGTGAGTCACATCTGTTTACAGAACGTCATACGATAATCTTGGCTTCATTTGTTCATTGTTGATTTACCTGTCACGTAGTAACGCTATCGTAATGTATATGAGTCACATCTGTCTACAGAACATCATACTATACATTACTGTTGTTTTTCGGTCCAACTTTGATATATATTAAATAGATATTTATTGTGAAAGTGTGTATACATATTTTGGCACCTTTGGTAGAATAAAAAATTAAAACCAAATAATATTTTGCTTCTTACAACATTTTAAGCTTTTATACTTATTCTCCTTCATTTAACGACCGTTACGGTGTTAAAGGAACTTGTAAGTGCATGAAAAATAGTTCTGTTAATAATTGGACTGAAGAAACACAAAAAAAACTTCCATCACATTCTGATGAAACTTATTCGTCCAGGAATATTTTAAAACACGAAGAACTTGGTTGCACTATCACAGTTTTCTTCCCCGTGAAGATTATTTTATTTGTCGTAACAACAGTCTATTTAAAGAACGTAGGCTTTCACGGCCGGAGTCATAGATGTTAGTGCAATTTAAAGATCATAAAATGTATAACAAGTAATAAAAAACGCAAGCTCCTGAAGTAATCCATATTTGAAATCTGTGCACCCAAATCAAAATTGGTAAATTCAAGAAGATGTGTTTGCACATCACTTAGTAGTGAATATCCACTACAATGCAATTGGGAGTTATGTTTCACATCGTAAAATATTATTCAAAGAATAAATTCAGGATTGGAAAATTTTCACCAAAATATGACTAAAACTTTTTATATCTCTATAGGTTTAGCATTAGCAAATTTATAATTCTTTTCCATGAATTTACATATAATTCCCTTAAAGGCAACCACCGTATTTCTGCCTGGGGTTGCTAATAAAATTAGAAAACTCTAAATAATATAGAAATGAAATTGCTCATTGTGTTCTTTCTGTGCAAATAATTCTGAAAGGAATACGTCTAAAGATTCCTTCTGAACATCTAACAGAGAAGAGATTGTTACACACTTTATGTAAACCGTAATCTTGTTTTTCTGCTAATAAAGAGGAATTCCTCTTATTTAAAATCCTATCTAGAACATCAGAAATGTATTGTTATACAATTCAGAAGCACAAATTTAGCTGGATAGGACTGCGTGAAACACTTTTATGGAAACCTTGCAATATTACAAAGAAAGTTGAACAAAACATTATTTATGGACAAGCAGCATGTTCAAAATGTTGAAATGCCCCTTATATAACTTAATGACTATATAAACGCCTGTTAAGCAGATAAACCAGGATGCGAAGAGGTCTTTATGTATCAATTTTACAATATGAACATTATGAACTTTTAAACCAGTGTGATAGATCCGATTTCATTTAGTTTTCTATAACAGTAATGACATTATGTAATAAAATACTTTTACTAATAAGTACCTTAATAAACTTCAGTACATTGTATTTTATTTGCTAATGAAATAAAAACTTAGTAAATAAGTAAGTTATTTGTGCATGATTTTTACACCGGTTTAAAGCCATAGAATCTACCTTATACATGATATCCTATATTTTATTACAAATACAGTGTGAAGGAAATTCATGTCACATTTACATGGTAATATAGTTTAATAAGGAGGGGGGAATTAACTATTTTTTCTTTTACCTCTTTAAGAGTTTTAGAGAAATAAATATTTTAATTCAAAACATACGACAACACTGCTTAATATTCTGCATTGGTTACTGAATGCTCTGATTGCAGGTACTTTTTGCATAATCTAATAGTAAAAAGATGCTCATAACTAGCATTGCGCACTTTATTAAATCATGGCATCAACACTTAGTGATTCCAAATATGATTTTGCGAACCCAATTGATTCACATAAAACCTTTGAAATGAATTTAAACTTAAATGCTTTGAGTTATGAAAAAAATATGAAACAGGATTAATGTGTGGGTGTGTATCAATACCCCACTTTGGTGCTCTGTTTGATGGGGTTTCTGTTGTGGATAATACGAGCTATACTGGATGTTTTGTGACCCGTAAAGGCCAACGGGACGAGAAGGTTTCGAACACTAGCATCCAGAGAAGAACGCACGACATTATTCACACATATGAAACGTAACAATTTTCTCTTTCCACTACCTGCTTCCCCCAGGTCACCGCTGACAAACCTTCCTTAAACATATAATACAATAGCTCCTGCAAAAATGTTTTCATACAGGTGTCTTTCAGCCATCACAATAGTAACAGAACGTGAAAAATGAATACAATATTTCCACCTCGCTCCGATATGCACAAAATATTCCGATCTGCTCAGATATTTAAATACATAAAACATTAATCTTAACAATAGTTACAACATGAACCTAATATTAAGGAGATATAATTTTCGGCTACAAATATCAAAGAACATTATATGCTTTACTTCTGTTTTTCCTATTTATTGTTATACACGGAATGTATGAATTAAAAAAAATACATTATCACCGCCATGGGTGGCCGAAATCTTTAAAGCGCGGACTTGTGAGCGGGAAGTCTGGGGTTCGATTCCTACCAGGACCGTCCTCCCTGACTGAGGATTTTTTCCAGATTTTCCTCAGCCCTCATAAATGACAAATGCCGGAGAGGTACCCTAAATTTAGACTTCCTTACTTTGTTGCTGTTGATTTGATTTATTTATGGACGCTCTTTAACATCTCAGGTCATCAGCGTTCCATTCAAATCAGGGCGGGAAACGGCCGACAAATTTTGCTCAGAGGCCTCTTCTTTCAGGCTTGAGGTTCTTTATCGTGCCGTAAATGTACGACACGGGACCCACGACTTTACGTCTCTTCCGAAGGAAGCCATACTTAGGATTTTTATGCCAGAAAAAAATCCATTGATGCTGGCCAGGTTTGAACCCACCGCCTGTGATGTCTCAGTTGTTAAAATGGGCGTTAAACACCATTAAAAACAAAGATGCATTAATACGAAAAAAAAAAAAGTAAAACAGATTTTTTTTTCGGCCACACAACGTGTCAACTACCAAAATGGCATTAGAAAAGATTGGCCTATTTATAGCATGGAATCATCCCATAAGAGTATTTCCCTTGAAATTATTGAGTTCTCTCCCACTCTCCTCCACTCTAATAGTAACAATAAATCTATTTCTTCTGCTGTCCAACATTCAGTTACTTGTTATACAAACTAGGCATTCTGCAGTGCTGAACATCGAGTATCGAGCATTATTACGCAAAATTTCTTCGCTGGAGGGGGCGTTACACCTAATGAGATGAGATAGCTTTGAACAATTTGTTCAGTGTATTTTGAACTGTGAGGAAAGAATTCGTTTAGCTGAGAGAGTTACCAAGATCGCGTGCTGGATGGTTCTTTTAAGTGCTGACAACAAACATGTGAATGGCGAGTTACAAACGACTAAAAGTAAAGGAACATTCATCACGAAACCTTTTATGTGAACGAAAATAAGTGTTCGACTTCTCCCCTGACTGCAATTATTCGCTTTGAAGCGTTTTGAAGTTCTATCGTGACCATTAGAGGCTTCTGTTAACTATCTTCTCAACTGACTTCAAAGAAAGGAACGCAATAATATACGAGTATGTCATCTACTGCACAACCTACCAACTGTCTTAGAAAAAATGCGGATAAAGCTGACCTAGGGTGACATAGGCACTGTTGCAAAGGATATTGTGAAGCCATATCGCTTCAAGGATATCGACAACCTGCAGCCGAGATCTTGCCCCTTCGCCAAACTAAGTCTCACCTTTTAGGAAGGAAATTTAGGAATGGTGAACACCAGAATGTCATACAGGGCTATTTTGTAGGCAGTACTGGCTATTTTTTCATAGGCATAGAAAGGTTTATTCATTAAAGAAATTTGAAACTAAAACGTAAAATGTTTTTATTTATTCCTACCAGATGTGGAACACCTAACCCCACTAATATGTGAACCAAATATTGTCATTTAATGTGTTTTCTATATAAGTCATAATTTAATAAAATACTTTTCATATCATTTTTGAGGACCAGTAGTCAAAGCTATAAAATCACATTTTGGTCACTACATTGCAAAGGCCGAGATATGGAGTACTTGTGATGAATATTTAACAAACAAAAATTATTATTAACTTCATAAGCATTTTCCGACATTTAGCATAAATCATGAAATACGAGAGCTGTTCAATAAAGAATAATAAACCGCCATGGGTGGCCGAGATCGTTAAGGCGCGGACTAGTGAGCGGGAGGTCAGGGGTTCGAATCCCGCTAGAATTATTCTTCCTGACTGAGGTTTTTTTCAGGGTTTCCTCAGTCCTCATAAATTGAAAATGCCGGGAGGTATCCTAAAGCTTGGAATGTTTTATTCCTTAAAAAAATCCTTTTCCAAGTTATCATTTCATCTTATGTATCATCAGTGCCCACCGTCTGTGGTGCCTCGGTGGTAAAAATGAGCGTTAAAAAAAAAGAATAATCATACTTTTTGACAACACAGTTTTACTCATCCACATAATTTTGATGATATTTCTCAAATCTGTTAGATGCAATGCACCTGTTTTTGCCAGTCTTCAGACATGCTGAAAATCATTTTATGACAGGTCCTCCAGATTCGCCCCCGCGGCCTTCACCATTGCTTTTGGTAATGTAATAATGCCTCCAACGAAGCTGTTTCTTCCATTTGGGAAAAAGGAAAACGTCTGAACTATTTAGGAGGCTAAATATGGGCTGTAGGGAGGATGAGGCACACGCTTTAGGAGTTTTCAAGGCACTTTTGTATTATTGTCCATTACAGTTATGTGTGCATTCCTCGGATATCGAAAAGTAAAATGTCTACAATTTCCTCAGCAGAGGCAATCACTTTTCCTTTTTTGTGTTCGTACTGATGGAGATTTCCACACAGAGTTTTGATGTTTACTCTTAGGATTGAAACGATGTGGCCAAGTTACATCAGCAGCAATTACCCCCCCCCAAAAAAAAAACTTTTTTCTGCCCTCTGAATAACATTATGTGTATTCAGTTGTCATGGATATTATTAATAAGGATCTAAAATGTAACATTATCTATCACACATCACTTTCACAAACCAGTGCTATATTTATTTATGAAAATTTCATAATTTTCGAACCTTGCAAAAGATATGTTTAACTCATGGAGAAGTTGAGAATAACAAGTTTGATCGTTTCCTTCTTATCCAAGAACCAATAATATTCTGCCAACATTTCGCAGGAAAAAAAACTGTTTTTACACTACTGTAACGTCCTGGTGGAAACTTTCACATCACCTGTCCCTCTCCCTCCCCCCAAGTTCAGAAGGAAAAATCTAGATGGCAATCAAGAATTGTAATTTTGGAGGCACACGATGCTTCATACATTGGGAACATCCTATAGTGTTACTCACAATTATAACCACCAGATTTGTGATTTCCTAGAAAGTTTGTACATACTGGCTTAAAGGCTTTCCATGCCCTTTTTCAGTGTCACTTAACGAATTGAGCAAATCTGTACCTTGCATGAAGGTCCTGGTGGTGTAGTGGTAACCATACTTGCCTTCTACACCCAAGATCGCGGGTTCGAACCCGGCCATGATAGATGGATGTTTTCGGGCGTAAAAATCTTAAGTATGGCTTCCTTAGGAAGGGAAGTAAAGGCGTGGGTCCCGTGTCGTACATTTACGGCACAAAAAAGAATCTCAAGCCTGAAAGAAGAGGCCTCTGAGCAAAATTTGTCGGCTGTTTCACGCCCTGAATTGAACGCAACGCCGATGACCTGAGATGTTAAAGAGCGTCCATAAATAAACAAATAAAAATATTATTCTTGCATAGGCTCTCGTATTTGAGACTTCTCTCTTTAATTTTCCCCTCGCTGATTTTGGGAAACTTTGTCTTCAAATGTGCAAAAGCTCTCTTAACCCCATTTTAATATGCAAGGGTGCGAGATATACATTTTCAAGGTTTACTAATGATTCATGTGACATACTCCTTTTACTGGGAATGTAGGTGTTTCGCTTGAGCTACTCTTTACAAACTTAATGCTCTTTCTTGTCGCACAGAACACAGCAATACTTTGCGAAACCATGTAGCAAAATAAGCAGTTATTACTATTACTTTTAAGATGCACATAATTTTCATTTGTATTTATCATAGTCTAAGTAATAAAGCAACTTTTCACATATTTTCAAACTCTCTTTCTTGTGATATTTATTACCACGAAGGAGCACTGCCTTTAATCTTAGTTTCGAGGAATCGATAAAGACACTCCACTCCTCAGTGTTTTAACATGACGCAGTGCTCCAAACAAACCCCTGATATCACTACAGAACACAAACTCGTTGGAGGAAGAGTAAAAGGTTTCAAACCCACATTTTAACAACTTTAGAAAGTAAATTCCATTCTTTCAATCGTGAAGGCAGCAACTCGGTTGTGTCTGAATTATCCCTATAACGCCCCATTCACCATGAACATTAAACGAGACGTAAACTTAAACGTAAAAGCTAGATGCTATGTAATGTAATGGAACCATTCACAATGAATCACGTAAACACAAAAATTAAACGTACAATTAGACGTAAACTTAGAAGCTTGCAAGGTCCAAGGTTTTGCGTCTACGTCTAACTTAAACTTAAGAAATCAGTCAATCAGAACACAGCTGCTCTGTTTGTACGGCTCTGTGGTAGAATTTATCCTTACACGGAGAACGGAAATCAAATGCAACTCTTGCACTTGCTGCTGGTCCCGAGCGATGGTGGAGAGAGCCGAAGGTAGTAACCCACAGATATTAGCTACATAATAAGGCTTTCAAGCGAATAGCAGCACATACAGAATGCGCTATAAATTGATTTTTATGAATTTTTTTTTTTTGCTGCAATCAAAGGAGATTTGCCACATTACAGTGATTTACCCGCCCCTATCAATTTATTTACGAAAAACCACAGGTTCATCTGTTTATAGGGTTTACCCGAGGTTAGCGTTGGTATAAGATGTGTTAAACAATAAAGTGTATTAGAACACAAAGAAAGTAAGAAAGAAAATTAAAAGAATAATAGATAAATAGTAAAGAAGTCAAAAATAAAACACGCCAAAGCAGAGATGCAAAAATCGAAATCCTTGAGAAAATCATATTTGGAATCTCACAAAAAGTATTCATAACCACACAATTTCATGAAGGGTCCAAGGTGTTCTACAGTGTTATTTTTGAAAGAAACTTGCATCTACCTGTAAAATCATCTTGCAATTTTTCAGTTACCTGCATATCAGTGGCACCCATTGACATTTTAACACTTTCTGAAAGTACTCGACGATCATTGCTCACAATGACAGTAATGGTGTTAATGTTTTCATCGTTGGAGCGTAAAATGGAGATCCCGTCGTTTGAAATTGACTCTCTTCCTCTTTAAATATTTTAAACCTTCTCGAGCTGTGCTATAGGACAGAACAAACTCTCCATAGACCTCCTATAGTATTGCATAGGCCTCGGCTGAAGATTTGTTCAAGTGGAAGAAGAATTTCAGAACAGCACATTGTTCGTCCCTGTCGGTCCTGGTGATGTAGTGGTAACTGTACTTGCCTCCTAAACCCAAGATCGCGGGTTCAAATCCGGCCAGGATCGATGGATTTTTTCGGGCGTAAAAACCCTTAGTATGGAGGGAAGGGAAGTAAAGTTGTGTGGTAGATTTACGGCACGAAAAAAAAAAAAACTCAAGCCTGAAAGAAGAGGCCTCTGAGCAAAATTATCGACCGTTTCACTCCCTGAATTGAATGGGACATTGATGACCACAGAGGTTAAGGAGTGTCCGTAAATAAACCAAATCAATAACTGTCACCTTCATTTTGCTGTAGGCGGACCTGAACATGTCTCAACTTAAACACCTCTCTCAAGAGGGAACAGTGAAACTATTAACTTTCAGTTCAGTTCAGTTCATAAAAATTCAACATGAAAAACTTTAGTAGTAATACTGTGAGAAACTGTTTAAAGGTTTAAGAACTTGCTGAACTTTTCAAATGCAGTATCAATCATTGTAAATGAACAGATTCAACTTCAAGTATCGACTCCAAGAGTTGAGAATGCTATCTCTTCTCTGATCCCTGTAGATCTATAGTCAAAAGCTGCTTTTGTTGCTCTACACTCTGACGTTCGTAAAACATGACTCCTCTAATGCTTTCTGTATTCCGCTATAATTTCTGAGATATTCCGAAATCAGCTGAATGTATGTGACAGTTATTAGAGTGCAATGTTTACTCACTGATTTCTTATTTAGTGTACTACAGGACTAAACATATCTAATGTTAATTATACCTCTTTTATTCTATTACATGTTGCTTTCAGTGGCGTCATTCAACTGGTTTACACCGCCTTTTCCGAATTGGCTGTTACAATTATAGCAGTTCATTAAAGAATACTTTTTGACAGGCAGAAAGGACCAGAGTTTAATTAGAAATCCGTAAAACAGTCGCTATTGCAATGAACATTACAGTAAGTAATTTAGCTAAATGCAACCTTGAGTCCCAGCTGCGATTAGTGCGGTAGGCCTTCCATCTAACGCATTTATTGAATATGCATTAGAGCAAACGCGCAAGCAGCTTCCAGCAATCAAGTAAAGTAATTAAATATTTTTGTTGGGCCTATAGCATTTAAATACTTGTGGTTCAGTGATGTAAAACAGTGATTATTGTATTGAAATGAAGCGCCAAAAGTGCAAAATAAGGCTTTTTGCAGCAGTGTTAGTGATACCTGTATATCTACAAAATGTAAAATGAACAATACGGTAGTTGGCGTTTCGGAAAGCGTAAGTTTACAAGGGTATATCCATAAGTTTCCGGCCTAACCCTTTTATACGTATGATAAAGACAAAAACTATGTTTCACTTTTAAATTTAGTTACTCTTTATTGCATTACACTTCTCACATCTTTGAATCAACATTCAACCCCCCCCCAGAAAAATAATTAGAAGTCTTGTCTGCAAAATGGGCATAAACAGCATTCATTGCACTTCTTCCTCAAGGTCCTTCTTGAGTTTTGAGAAGAGGAAATAGTCACTGGGAGCTAGATCTGGGTTGTAGGGTGGATGGTCGATCTCCTTGAAGCCGCATTTCTTCACAGTTTCCTTTGCAACTAGAGCTGTGTGCGCCAGGCGCTTGTCGTGAAGAAGGCGCACACCACCACTCAGCTTTCCTCGTCTTTTCTCTTTGATGGAAGCACGTAGTCTGTGCAGTAGGCCAGCGTAGTACTCCCCATTTACTGTGATGTTCCTCCCTTGAAGTCAATGAAGAGTATCCTTCAAAGTCCCTATAGATTGTGGTAATGGTCTTTTTGATTGACGGCGTGACCTTGGCCTTTAGAGGCAGTACTTCGCCAGGTTTACGCTACTCCATTGATTCTCTTTTGGACAGGGGATCATAGTTTCATTTCCTGTAACAACAGTTTACAGAATTCTCTCTCGTTGCCATGGCAGAGCTCTAAAAACGCCTAAAGCCTTGTTGCTGCTTTTGGACTCAGGAAAGAGGTCTAGGCACCCATCCTGCACTGACCTTATTCATTCATGTTTAAATGTTCATGAATAATTCGAAGGATGTTGTTTTAGAAAGGCCCCATCTTGCTGCCATTTCTTTAACTTTGAGCCTCCGGTCTTCCATAATTTCTCATTCTTCAAGAGCGATGCTTTCAGGAGAGAGCACCTCCAAGGGCCGACCTGCCCACCCTTCGTCTTCAATGCTCTCTCAACCCATTTGAAAAGGTTTACGGTAGAATATGAGGGGGATGCTTTCCCATATACACCATCCAATCGCTGTTTAATTTCATTTAGAGTAAGTCCTCCTTTTGTGAACAACTCAATAACAGCTCGATACTCTATTTTGAACATGTCACAATATGCTACACATAGACTTCTTTATGCAACTATATCTGAACAACTGAACACAGCGGAGCGGAAGTTACAGCTGCAATTATTTACTTAACAGATAAGGTGACACCAGATTTTGTGAAGGTGACAGTCGTCATCGGCGGGGCCGGAAACTTTTAGACCTGCCCTCGAATGTGCGGGTACATTTTCGAATGTTTCAAACTTGCCTGTATGGTGATATGTCCCTAAAGTAGGTAACTGCACACATAATTGTAAAAGCATTCTTTTTAAATTGAACCGTGAAGGGTCTAAAACCTCTCACCGAAAAGCGGAGGGTCATGTGGCAACAATAAATGTTGAGAATAAGGACAACTATCGCAGAATGATGCACAACACTTTGCTTCTCGAACATTTTGCAAAAAGTGTGTGAAAAACGGTGAAGAGCCGGACTGTCACATCGCCTATGCCACACTTAACTTTCTGAATAGTGAAGATTACTATTCACTCTTCTTACAGTCCTTACCGGGCATTCTACTACTTCTTTCTTTAGTGAAGGGGGAAAACAGTTAGAAAAATCTGTAGCAGCATACGAAGAGGAAATTTTCAAGCTAATATTTCTGGCCTTGCGGAGGATGACCTTGTGTATAGGGACGGTTAAAACTATCAATAATGTATTTAAATAAACTGGCAAAGCAATTACAGAAAATATCACATCTTTAATTTAGTTGCAGCTAATAATTTTATATTTCACAGATAAGGTTTCATGACCTCGGCCTGATAGAGACGCAGACTGCGATGGCTAAAAACACAAGGTCAGTAGTTCTGGCATCTGTTCGCTCCAGTCTGATGCTATGCCGTATCGTGGGTTACAACTTGGACGGTGTCGGAGTCCCGTCAGAGTTGGACGAGGCGAGCGTCAGCGTTCCAAGGAAATGCTGGGAGAAGGTGGATGTGGAAATGGCATCTTTCTGTCGCCGCTACCACATGTGTTCCTACCCTGAAAGTTACATAAACGACGACGCGGGAGGCATTCTGATGTGCTTCAACGGCAAGGAAGATGTTCAGGTCGGTGTGCTCAGCGACGGCACGCTAAGCCCTGAAAAACCGCGGCGCAAAGTGCTCATTTATACCGCAGTGTATTACTATGTGGACTGGTTACTGTTTTTGATACCTGACGTTCTAGAATCCATCTCGACAACCACATCATGTAAGCTTTGCATCTGTATAATTACTCTGCTCTTGTCACAGTGCTACCAACGTTTGTAGTTTCTCCATACTGTTTTAGCATAAAACGCTAATAAATTAATTTGCTAGTTTATTAATTTGAATATAATACATTAATAATGCAAAATATTTTTTATATTTACACTTTAGGGCAATGTTAAAGCGAAAATTTTCCTCTGAACTATTTGAACTATTTGTCAGCATATTTAATTATATTTACAAGAGGCTGAAACAAAAAAGTAACTTTTATTTAGAAATGAAAATTCAGAAAAATGTTTTAGAGTGTTGTACCGCACATATAAGTAACGGATAACAATACCCTTCAGCTGGAGAACAAGCGCGCGCGGCATGTGACGTCGGCGGCAATAACATATGGCAGAACTCTTGGAGACGTGTACGAGCGAGATTTTAGGTAGTAAGAAGAAGAAACCAACAGATATTCTTCCAAGAGTGACCTGATATGGGGATGCCTGTGTGCGCCACTCTAAGTGACACAGAAAGTTTAAAGTGATGTTGCTTGCTCTGGTCGACCCCTATACTGCTTTAATGCCAGACACTATCGCTGCAGTAGAACAAATGATACGAGACAGTCGGCGGGTTATAATCAATGAGGTGGTTATAAAATCGCTTAGTCATGGCTCTATGCACCAGATTATCCACAACATTCTGCAGCCTGCGCTAGGTGGGTACCAAACAAACCCACCTCTGAACTGAAATAATATCCTGTGTTTGTGAAACACTGCTACGACGTCATGAAGCCAAAGGAAATGGTTTCCTAAAGCGTACGGTTACTTGTGATGAATACTGGGTCTATTACGAGGGTAGGTTCATAAATTTCCGGCCTAGCCAATAAGGGTTATCGCCTTCACAAAACACTTATCTGGTGTCATAGTAAGTGAAAGTTCAACTATAACTTCTACTCTGCTGTGTTCAGTTGTTCAGATATAGTTGCATAAAGAAGGCTATGTGTAGAAGATTGTGACATGTTCGAAATAGAGTACCGAGTTGTTATTAAGTTCTTCACAAAAGTAGAACTTACTCCAAATGAAATTAAACAGCGATTGGACGGTGTATATGGGGAAGTATCCCCCTCATATTCTATCGTAAAAGAATGGGCCAAAGGTGTTCACTCCTGAAAACATTGCTCTTGTGGAATGAGAAATTATGTAAGGCCGGCGGCTCAAAGTGACAGAAATAGCAGCAATGTTGGGCCTTTATAAAACAACAATTCTTGAAATTATTCGTGAACATTTAAACATGAATAAGGTTAGTGCAATATGGGTGCCTTGACTTCTTTCCTCAGTCCAAAAGCAGCAACGAGTCATCTGCTGTCAGGCATTTATGAAGCTCGAGAGAGAAGTTCTGCAAACCATTGTTACAGAAGATGAAACTATGGTCCTCTACTATGATCCCTGGTTCAAAAGAGAATCAATGCAGTGGTGTAATCCTGGCGAAGCATCCCCTCTAAAGGCTAAGGTCACTCAGTCAACCAAAAAGATCATGGCCACAATCGTTTGGGACTGTGAAGGAATACTCTTCATTGAATTTAGGAAGAGAAACACCACAGTAAATGAGGACTATGCAGGTCTACTGCACAAAGTATGTACTTCTATCAAAGAGAAAAGGCGAGGAAAGCCGAGTGGTGGTGTTCACCTTCTTCACGACAACGTGCTTGTGCATATAGTTCTTGTTGCAAAGAAAGCTGTGAAGAAACGTGGCTTCAAGGAGATCGACCATCCAACCCACATCCACCTCCCGGCGACTATTTCCTCTTCTCAACTCAAGAAGGACCTTTGTGGAAGGACATTTAAGTGTGACGAGGAAGTGATGGATGCTTTTACGTGCATTTGGCAGACAAACTCCCGACTATTTTGGGGGGGGATTGAAATGTTAATTCAAAGATGTGAGAAGTATATTGTAATAAAGGGTAACTATATTGAATAGTGAAATATAGTTTTTGTCTTTATCATACCTAGAAAATGGTTAGGCCGGAAACTTATGGATCTACCCTTGTATTTCCGCCAGAAACCACGCGAGCCAGCAAAGAATGACCGCATTCATCACCAAACCCAAAGCAAGTTATTTGCTATATGCTTGGGAACTATTTGACACCTGCAATGGGTTCGCTCACAACTGGTGTACTCTTACAACATGATAGTGTAAGACTTCGCATAGTTCAGGCAATGCCAAAAAAGTTACGATCTTCATTTTGAGTGTATACCTCATCCTGCTTATTCACCGCATCTAGCACCTTCTGATTATCGTGTCTTTGGACACCATGGAGCAAGAAGTTTGGTGACGCGGTGCATAGTGGTCACACAGCCAGTCTGTCGGTCCTGGTGGTGTAGTGGTTACCCTACTTGCCTCCTAAATCCAAGATCGCGGGTTCAAACCCGACCAGGATCAATGGATTTTTTTCGGGCATAAAAATCCTAAGTATGGCTTTCTTCGGAAGGGAAGTAAAGCCATGGGTCCCGTGTCGTACATTTACGACATGTAAAAGAACCTCAAGCCTGAAAGAAGAGGCCTCTGAACAAAATTTGTCGGCCGTTTCACGCCCTGAATTGAATAGGACGCCGATGACCAGAGATGTTAAAGAGCGTCCGTAAATAAAACAAATCAAACAAAGTTTATTAGTGCTAATATACTTTTAATGCTCAGGTGGTTTTAATGGCTTCTTCAGTTTTAATTATATTCTTCTATTTTTACAATTAGATTATATATACCAAAGTACTTTTTATATGCTTTCACTGTTTATTTTATCTTCTGTTGTATAATCTTTGACTCTTTGGAGAAACCTCATCTATGCGGATTTTATTATACCTTATCCACGATTCATTTGAAAACTTTAGCACCAGTACAGCCATCTTATAAAACTTCATTTATGTATCTCTTTGTCTTATGTTGTAGTGTCCTGATTATTCTCATCACCTATACATTGAAATTTCCATCTATGTAGAAACTTAAATTGAAACTGCAAATATTAAACATTAGACATTGTTTAGTTGTTTTATTTTCAATAATTCTTTTTAACGTACAGGGAATGTAATGATCAACCATTATAATCAATTTTGCTATTTTTGGTATTTTTAAGTTACTTATATAATTTTCCTAATTCAATTCGGTTTAACATTGATCTTTGTGTGTTCTCCTAATTTTTTATTAGATCTACGTCATCAACATATAGCAATATACTTAGGTAATTCTTTTTATTAAGTCATATTTCTGAAATAGTCTTCTTTCATTTTTAATGATATCATATTCTGATTTACTAAGTAGGGAAGCAGACTACCTGCAACCATGTCTCTACTGGCTTTATTACACCACTGTTTTTTTTATTATTATTATTATTATTTAATTATAAAGACTTTAATCAGTCATAATGATGTGAAGTACATTAATTATTTCTCATGGCTTCCCAAAGTACAGTCAAAATTATTTTCTTTATAGCGTTTAACAGGATTTTAAAGCTAATTATTACAACAATATACATGTAGGACCCCCGGTTAGGAAAAAGGACACAAGACAGACTATGAGAAAGATGGAAAAACCTCTTAATGGAACATGCAGATCCAGATTGGTCAAGAGTTTGATTTGATTGATTTACGAACGCTCTTTAACAGCTCAGGTCATCAGCGTCCCATTCAACTCAGGGTGTGAAACGGCCGATAAATTTTGCTCAGAGGTCTCTTCTTTCAGACTTGAGGTTCTTTTTCGTGCCGTAAATGTACGACACGGGACCCACGACCTTACTTCCTTTCCGCAGGAAGCCATACTTAGGATTTTTTCGCCCGAAAAATTCCATCGGTCCTGACCGGGATGGAACCCCGATCATGGGTTTAGGAGGCAAGTATGGTCGCTACTACACTACCAGGACCGACTTTGAGCAAGAACAGCAGGAGGAAGAGAAAAATGGAAATCTCTCGAGAACTAGTGCAGTGAGAAATGGAGTAACCAAAGAACAGTACAGTCAGTGTGTTAAACAGCATACGAACAACTAGCGTGGATTAGCTCACCACGCTAGGAAAAAGCGAGCTTTCCCTACTTGTTAGGAGACCTTTGCCCTTAAGGGACACAGTAGGCTACCTTTATATTATGAAATCTCTGACGGTAAGTTATGATTAGGTGCAACAGTTATGCTTGTATAAAACCACAAGAAAACTTATCTTTCAATGCGAATCTGCAGGGAAGGAAATATTTTAGTATGTTCATTTACCGTGTTGTCAAAGAATTTTCTAGATCAATTCGTTCATTCCAAAATTTTCTTCAAGTAGGAGTATAGTGTAGCTTTAGTGGTTTAGCGGATTTTTATGGAGTAAAAGTGAATTTAGCACAGAGAAAAAATGCTTGTAATAAAGCACTATAAAGGAAAATGTGCCTTATTTTTTCTGCATTTCTTACTGCTTTAGAAGAACAAATTATTATATCACAATGCACACTTAATCGTAGTTACCGAAGCTGTTCTGTAAGACTTAATTCCTCCTCTCATCCTGATTAGTTCTGATCCCTTCTCACTGATGAATAATGAAAATGGCCGAAAGTTTGACCTTACTCGGCAGATATCCCGTGAGGCCAGTGTATAAAAGCTATTTGTATGTTTGTTTAAATCCTTGCTGTTTCAGCCAACTTACCTCGGTGATGCCAGCCCCACTTTTATAAGCGTAAAAACATTTTATCTTTAAGGAAAATTACATCCAATGCGCTTTGATTTAATAATAAAAAAAAGCTGCAAAAAGAATATTTCTTTAAATATTTTTCTCTACAACTTCGGTGAATAAATTCAATATGAATACTAAAAATAAAAGAAACATTATTATTTTTTAGAAGTTATGGTGGTATTTAGTGCTTTTCATCAAATTCTTTACCCTACAGTGCAGAAATGTTGCTTGGAGACATTACCGTCTGAAATATTATTGATTTAAAATAAATGTCATTTTATATTTGATAACAAGTAGAATTAATATTCAAATTTACTCGATTTTCACTCTTGACTTATTCATTATAGCGCACTTTTAACTCTTACAGTACAGTACTCTTAATTGTGACATTTATTAAAAATATCTTTAAAACTGCACTAATACACGAAAGTATTCAGTATTAAATTCCCTAGAAACTATTTAGCTGAGAGAGTAATGTTTTTATGGGTTGTCCGCTTTTAAGAAGCTTCCAGCCAAAGCGAAGTTTGTCTACTGTCGTTTAGCAAGTAACTTTAGGTTATTGATTTTGTTGTTTTTAGGACGATCAAAGTGCCTAGCTTAATTCACGGCCTGCAACAATCGACGTTTTGTTAATTTCCCCTTCCTGGATAGCTTTTGATATCTCTCGTTCTGGAGCAATTTTTGTTCCCGGCAAATATTAAACTCTAGAATTTATAAATTGCTTATAAAGTATTTTGTGATATTAAAATGCAATGAAAATATTTCTAGTTACACTTCTACAAGAAATTTACATAATTAATATGATTTATAGATACAGAGCGTCCATAAAGTAACGTGAATATGAATTATAACATATGAAACATATATATTTCGGTACAGTAATACATTCTTTCACACAGGTTATAGATCACGTTATTACCAGTAAATTACTAGTTTATTGACGCGACTAATATTTACTGAGATTAGAGTATTTTTTTTTAAAAAAAAATGTAGCAATTTGCAACATAGAGGCAACAGTTTACCTAGATGGTCTATTATTTTAATCAAATACTTTCAGCTACAATGTTGGCAGTTTTCACATATATCTTTATGGATCTGGTGAGAGAATTTATAAAATTCACCAGCGTATAATATTGTAGAATACTTTAAAACATTTTCATTACAATATTAATACAAAATGTGATTTCTTCTTAAAGCGTTGAAGAAGAAAATATCTCATTAGACTTTTTGTTTATCACATTTAATAATACCCGAGAAGGAATGTATTAGATGTCCTTCCACTCTGTATAGTTCATAATATATGAATGCATTGTGGCACTGCAAATGGAAGTTCTTTGAACTGATAATCCATGCCACAAAAAGCAATTTTTGCCATTTAAAATAAAAACTCCACAAGTATCATAAACATTTATATAAGTAGGGTAACTCCATCTACTGTAAAAGAAACAACATGGCCAGTTGTAGCCACAAACATTTCTGAAGGATCTCGCGAGCAGCATAGAGGCACTCAAATAATTTTACTATATTGACAGATAACATTTGTTACTTTCCGGATCAAGCAACTCCCCACTTGTCCTCACGAGGATGAGTGAACCGTTACAGATCATGCTTTGGGAGGAATACTTCGAATGGAACTCAGGCCATCCGAACCAATAAGCTGCCTAGTAAACCATGAATATATTTTAATCGGGTATATTACATTTTTATTTTAAAATTAAACATTACAAACTTGGGTCATTTATTGTCATTCATAACAGAACATTTCAATTTAAATAAAGCTCTTTCTCTCTCTCTGTTTACGAAAATACTAAAAAAATTATATGATAAACTAAAAAAATTCGCATTTATTAACAGCGGGAAAAAAAAAACTTGAATGTAGGATATGAGCATTTCTAGAATTAATTACATAATTGTATTGTTAAAAATAAGAAATTAATTGCTTTAACAAAATCACTGATCTTAATTTAAAAGGAACAAAATTAACTTGTGCATCTTTCAGTTTTTTTTAAAAAATACGGCTAGATCAAATTATATTCTCGCCGCGAACTGATATATCTGCTCTCCTTCAGCAATACGCCATTGCCAATCACTTCATATGCCCAGTTCATGTTCATCACGGGCATTTTCAGCCGTTATCTTTGTTATGTTCGTGTATTTCTATTAATGTTTTTATAACAGTTTACAAATATTAAAAACGAACAGTTAGCCCTTTTTACGGTTTATGAGTTATTAATGAAAGTTTACGCCAAAGAGGTTTTGTCGGTCCTAGTGGGTAGTGGTTACCATAATTGCCTCCTACACCCAAGATCGCGGGTTCAAATTCTGATGAATTTTTTCGGGCGTAAAAATCCTAAGTTTGACTTCCTTCGGAAGGGAAGTAAAGCCGTGAAAAAAGAGGCCTCTGAGCAAAATTTATCGGTCGTTTGACGCCCTGAATAGAATGGGATGTTATGACTCGAGATGTTGAAGAGTGTCCATAAATAATAAATAAAATTAAAAAAAAAACGCCACAGTTAAAATGACTATTTCTATTACATCTTTAATAGGGTTATTAGCAAATAACATAAATGGCTAACCTTCAACAGTGCTATTGCGGCATTTTTAATAACATTTCGTCATATAATTATGCAATGCTGTTGCCTCAAGTCTATCAGCAGACTTCTATGGATAACATATTTCGATTAATTAACAAAATTAATTTTATTTTTGGTTACGATCTCAAGTTGTTAGATTTCATTTTGAAACGCGTTGAAGTAAACTTTCATTAATATCTCAAAAAATGACTTACGAACATATGTTTATATGCAGTTTTTTTCTTGTTTTTATGTGAGGAACCCGCCAGCAAAGTTTGTATAAGTATTTCCGAAGCATTTTGTATATTAAATTCTGTTCGTGAAGGTGGAGGTTCAAAGACAATTTCAGGAAAGACAAAGAAAAAAAAAAAAAGTAAACGTTAGCATTATATAGATTCCAAGTTTTCTGAACAAACTGAAAATATTGATAATCTTTTTTTCTCTTTTTACCTTTGAAATTAATTAATGGCGCCTATATTGTGTAGCGTGTTTCTATCAGATAGTAATGCACCGGATGATTTAGTTTTGAGAATTCCAAGTGGAGAGCGGGAGTGCGCCCCGGAGAGAGAAATAAAAAGAAAGAGATGGGCCATTGCCACGTCGTAGCTAAGTCAGATTGTTTACAAAATGCTGTAGTGTTAATTCTTTAACCCCTGGCTATACAGTATCGTACTTTCGAAGTTGGCACTATTTCACCACTAATTCAAGGCAAGGTGCGCCGACTAGTAATTTCATTTAAAATAAATCCCAATAAACATCCTAATAAATATGATCATAGAGCATATGTGGATATGATTACATTTTTATTTTAAGTAAATAGTGTCAGGGAAGAATAACTTGTGTTTACTCAGCATATTCGCAAGCAACCTATAAGTCTGTCTTCCCTGAACGAGCCTCTATACAGTGGTGGAGGGTTGAATTATCAGTTTGGCCGCATCAACAACAAGAGAAAGTATGTTCTATAATTAGTCTATGATGTTATCTTTCCTTGTTTCTCAGTATAAAGCTTTGATAATTTGCATTGCATTTGCTTTTGAAGATGTATGAATAACAAAGAAAATTCATAGAAATTTTCTCGCGTTTTTTCCTATTTTAAAATGAAATGTTCGTGTTTACAGGCACGTTTCCTCATAAATGAACAGCTTTGTATGTTCAAGAATGTAAACATAACATTTCATCTCCACCGGCTTCCATTACTAAGGTTTCCGAGTCCCTGGAGCATCAAAGGTTTACGAGAAAAGTCATTGCCCCACGTTCCCTTTAGTTCCTTCCGTCAACAGAGAGCGAAAAAAGAAATTATATCGTTGGGTCAAGCTATCCAACACGACTTCTCCATCAGCTCTCTCAGGGCAATTGACCCCGTATTTCAAACGTGATATTGCTACCAAAGTTTATATTGCACATTTTTAAGCCAGTGCATGGAGTGAAAGTGGATCTCTGGCATGATCGTTTTATGTGCCATGAAACCAACGCGCTTAAGAAGGGAAAATTCCATACTATTCCTTCGACCTCAGAGGGATTATGAAACATACTGGACCATTAAGTATCTATATGCTCTTAAACTCTAGGACATACATTAGTTGCATGAATTTACCAGAAAATAAGTACTGATATATGTTTTCGATGTGCTGTAGGCATCGATTTGGATTAATATCACAGCTATGTTGAGATGTGACTTTTGTCAATGCGAAACGATGTGAGTGGCATAGGCGCAAGTGAAAAGCAGGCTATGCTTGAATAACAAAATCAATCATTACCAGGCTATTTTTCTGTGGTCGTTTCTTTAAATTAATTGGAAAACCAAAGCTTTCGCTGACCTCAGCGGCCAACACGTCAGTGGACACTGTGAAAGTTTATGGAGAGGCTTAGAGGAAAAGAACCGTTAGTAATAGAGGGGGTAGGAGTGCAATTGTTTGACTAGTAACATATTCCTGTTTTGATTATTTGAAAACCCCTGTGTTAGTTTATGTTTCCTGGATGCCGCTCTAATTTTTAACGCCTCTCTCCTAGCCAGATTAAAATATGCTGTTGTTTCTGAAATTACTTCTGGTTTTTAACATTTAATTTAATTGCAAGTTTGGGTGAGATGTTCCACATTCACGTGGTACTAACTTCTACTTACTTACGATACGCTATGTTTCGCTCGGGCTTTAAAAAGAAAGGCATGAAAACAGTTTTTACTCCACAACAAAAATAGGTCAAGAATGCGTTTCAAAGACTTGAGAGATCCTCTCAGCTCTGAATATTATAAAATAACAGCGAATATGGAAAGCTTTACATTGGCATGACCAGAAGACTAATACAAATGGGAGAACATAAGCGACATTTGAGTCTTAATCAGTCATAAAATCTGCTATTTAGGAAATTTCAATACAAACTTGCCGAGAAATTACACTAAAAACCTTAGAATTAAAGGTAATAGACATAAAGACAGTTTTCAAGTAAACAAGATATGGAATTTATTTCTAATGGACAAAGAGCAACACCACAAGTCTCTCATTACTCACATGAGTACCCCATCTACCGGTTACGTCGCTCTCTATCTCTCCAGACACTTTCATTCATAGTTTAATATCCTATTTAGTAGTTAGTTATTTATTACCAAAATGCGAGAAGAGCTTCTCCCCTCATTCTTCCATACCTTTACATTCAGCCAGAATATGTGTCCACGAATGCTCCTCTTCACAGATGGAGAAAATTCTTCGCTCATATTTGTCAGTGATCTTAATCTAGTCATGCTCGAGGTCTTGAATCACGCGAGCCTCTTTTTGATACACTGCTCCATACCCAATTATCTAATTTTTATATTTATAAAACACTGTGCCTTCGCTTCTTTTAACATTCGTTTTACGCCCCTCACTTATCAACACTTTTATGTAAATTCATCGGAGTGCGTTCAAAAGTCGTAAGGTTCTGACACCTACTTCTCAAACCGTGTTATTTGCTATCCTCGGGATTCTTAGCTAACATTATGCTGGAAAAGAGCGGTGGAATGCTGGAGTCTTAACACGTTGGTAAAATGATGTTGATATATTTTCAACATCTGTTGATGAAACCGCCCAAGCAGCTGAGAACTGACCTGCTTGAACCCGATATATATGAGACAAAATATTGAGTGTTAACTTTTTCTAAAATAGAATTGTAACATCCTGCCTTCCTTTTTCAAAGGGAGCGAACTGGCTCAGGCGGTAACATTTTAAAACTCGCATTCGGGAGGTCCCAGGGTTCAACTTTCATTGGGTCAGCCATCCCGACCTTGAGGTTTTTCACGATATTTTCCCTGTCACTTAAGCAAATGCTGGAATGTATATTTACATTCCACGAATTTCCCATTATCCCATTTCATTCTATTCATTTTGTGACTGGCGCAGTGTGACAGTGGCTTGCGCTTTGTAAAGGTTTCTGCCGCGGCGTCTGAAATGGAAACGGACTTTCTGAGGTGCCAGGACTCCTTGGATTAAGGTTCTGCCGGTGTTGAGGTGTTTTATCCAGAAATATGCTAGGGATTCTAACTACGTCCATGCAGTCATCGAGGTTGTTAAGGCGTGGACTCGTGAGCAGGAGGTCTGGGGTTCGAATCCGGCCAGGACCGTCCTCCCTGACTGAGCTTTTTTCCAGGTTTTCTTTAGTCCTCATAAATGGCCAATGCCTGGGAGGTGCCCTAAACTTAGACCTGGAACTTTTCCTTCCTTTAATTTTTTTCCCGCAATTTATCATTTCATGTATCATCAGTGTCCACCGCCTGTGGTACCTCAGCAGTAAAAACGGGCGTTAAACACGGTTCAGATCACCTGTAGATCCGGGCAGCCAGGTATCTCCTCACCGTTTCTCTTCCTCCCAAAGATGCCCCATTAGGGACGTAGGCACAAAGGCCAGTTATGAGCCAGGCTCAAGTACCGAACTATACATCCATCCAAAGGGAGCGGCAGAGAGTAATGCGTGAATAAATCAAAAACAGTTTCAGCATTTACTTTTCTAAAATTACAAGTATTTAAAAACGTTTGTGTAAATTGTGAAGATAACCGCATGTTCAACACTACTGCGTGCTTGCCATTATCAAAAGTGTCGGGCACGTGGTAACATTAATGAAAAGATTACCCAAATTTTCTTCACACACAGTCTCGATCCTACCCAAGAAACTACCTATGATTTTGTTTTGTTTCTTTTGTTATTGGATTAAGCACTTACTTCCACACCTCAGTTCAAGTTGCTCTCCTTGCAAACACAACAACGGAAAGTTCCCCCTGTTTCATCAACACTCGAGAAATAAAATGTATTACAAGGTTGCACCTTTTGGTTGGTATCCTTGACATGTGCCCTCTCAGCTGTGAGAAGCTTTGCCAAACTATTTTAATGGGTGTGAATCGTACACATGTTAGGAATTGAATTGGCTGTACTGTTATTCTCAACCATTTGGAGGGCAAACCGATTGTTGTGTTTCAAACAGAGATTTTCAGTGCAAGAAGCGCAATAAATGAAATATTAAAAAAAAAAAATATTTAAAAGAACATGTTTTGCTAAATATATTAATTGAATTGGGACAGTATCCCAATTTGAGGGATACAGGGAGTTTAAAAAAATGGTACTTACAAAGGTCCATATCTGATAATCACGAATATTAGCTATAAAACTTTTCGTATATATCGATGTAAGTTTTTGTTAATTTTATACTGCAATTTGATATATTTAATAATTTATTTCTCATTTTACTTATATTTACTGCATATAATAGTATCTAATAAGATCTATGAATTCATAACAAAAGCAACGAAACTGCTTTAGTTGTTTTTGTTTACTTTAACAAAAACTATTTTCAGTATTTTGCAAAATTTTATATTTATAGAGGGTGCCAAAAACGTATGCACACTTCAAGCAAAGAAAAAAAGTGTCAACATAACAAAACAGAATTCACACAAACAGAAAATGATGAGCACTAATCATCTTAGGCTTTTACAGTTACAACAGTTGCTCAAAATGTCCGCCATTGGCGTCGATACACTTCTGAGAGTACGTTAAACTACTAATTAAGCAACGTTTGCGAAAGTTCCTCAGCGATTACAGCACATGCCGTTTCAATTTCTTCCCGAAGTGCTGCCAATGTAACTGGTTTACTACAGTATACAACATCCTTAAGAGTTCCCCATAGGTAGAAGTACAACGGAGTTAGATCCGGAGAACGCAGTGGAAACTCAATCGGACCTCTTTGTCCTATCCAGTGCCTTGGAAGATTGTTATCAAGGTACGCACGTACATCTCGGTGGTAATGTGGTGGTGTACCATGCTGTTGGAAGTAAAATTGCTCATTTTCATTGAGTGTATGAATGGCGGGTAGGGCGGATGTGCGTATCATTTCCAGGTATACTGGACTAGTTACTGTTCCTTCAAAAAAGAATGGTCCAGTTAGACCCCTAGATGACAACCCGCACTAAACATTAATTCCAGGTATATTAACAGCCTTTTCTAAAATAACATGTGGATTGTTTATACACCAGAAGACACATTTATGCCGGTTAACAGTCCCGTGTATGTTTTAACGGAACGAATTTGATAGGGTACTTTCTTTTAACAAGCTCACATGCCACAGGTGTCTCTAACTGTCTTTAATTCTCGCTGGCGATTGTTTTACTTAACCTGTTCTGATTAACCACTCCCGAACTTAACTAACTCTATTTCTGCGAACTATTCAGCTTAACGGCTGGTCACCTACACCTCACGAATTTAACTGACTTAACGTTTACATTCTCGAGTTTAACTGCCTTAAAACTCAAGATTTCTCTCCTCGGGGACTCGAATCCCGCTATAAAGTTTGAATCCCACCGTCCACCAATCCGGGCGCTACCTTAATTTTAGGTGTCTTAGTTCAACAATTATTTTAATTGTCTCTTCCCGATCGCTTTGTCCCATTGGTTTTGTGTTACCTACCTCTGATTTTTCTATCCATTGAATGGATACAAAACTTTACGATTTTTGTGAGTTTGTTTGTAAAGTTGCTTGCCTTGAGGACTAAGTCACTAGTTACATCTTGCCTGATAAATTTTTATGGTCCCTTCGACGACTTCCCCGATGAAATGCAACCCTCCGAAATATACAACAGGAATTTGTCTCCCACCCCCTTTTAAAATCTCTCAGGCCGTAACGGTACTTGAAGGCCTTTCTTAAAAATGAATAACAATAGATTATGTGTTTGTGTTTCTTTCGTCCACGAATCCTGATAACTTTGGGGTGTCTTCTTAACGAAATATCAGGAATATTATTGCAATCTGCAATGGTATACAAAATAAAAATCTAAAATATACATGATACATTAAACTTGAGGACTAAGTCACTAGTTACATCTTGCTTGATAAATTTTTATGGTCCCTTCGACGACTTCCCCGATGAAATGCAACCCTCCGAAATATACAACAGGAATTTGTCTCCCACCCCCTTTTAAAATCTCTCAGGCCGTAACGGTACTTGAAGGCCTTTCTTAAAAATGAATAACAATAGATTATGTGTTTGTGTTTCTTTCGTCCACGAATCCTGATAACTTTGGGGTGTCTTCTTAACGAAATATCAGGAATATTATTGCAATCTGCAATGGTATACAAAATAAAAATCTAAAATATACATGATACATTAAACATATATTACACAAACTTGATCATAATATTATTTATAACGGGTTGGAAGGTTTGAGGCTTGTAGGAATTATTTCAACTTAAGGCATCAGAAAATAATAACCTTTTTAATTGAATACGTTTCTCATTAGGGCTATAGTTTTTAATTTAATTTGTATTTGTTTTTCAATGGCTTAACTAATAGGCTTTCCATTTTTAATGCACAGTAAATTGATTTCATTGTGTAGTACATTGCAAAGTTTATTTTTGCCATTGCCATTGAATTTTTTAACTTTTTTATATAGGGTTGAGGTTTATTATAAAATTAAAAGTATTATTAAGTAGCGAGATTAACAAGATATTGAACCCCTTTGTTACATAATTCCTATGCATAAATGGGTATACTTTATAGCATATTTAATGAAAAGGAAACTCATAATTTGTAGTGATTGAGGTTCACTGTTCACTACCATAGTATTATTTATAACTTTTGGCCTATATACTTAAGCCCTGCTGTTGAATACTGCTGAATTCTTGATTTTTACGATAAAAACTGAATAGATTAGGTTTTTGTGACAGTAGTCTAAAGCCTTTAAATAAAAATGTTTCATTTTTTGTTATCTTTTTCTGGTTCTCATTAATTCCATTATGCAGCGTGATATATTTAATAGCTTGAGAGTTGCAGGAGATAATGGGCAAAAAAGGTTTAGGATGCAGGTGAAAAGCAGTGTGTTAACCCAGTTTCCCCTCTTCTCCTGCCTCAGGTAACGAAGTCACGTGACCAACACACGTAGCAATCAGAGTGTGAAAAGCCTGACGCTCGAAACGTGACATTCCCCATTGGCGATTCGCTGTTACGTAAATACTCTTGGAATGGAACTGAGCAAATGCCAACTGGGAGCAGACGTGAATATACGAGGGCTTAAAATGTGTAGTCTAGATATTATGAGGTTTACATTATTAGCACTCTGCTCTTAATGACTTTCAAGGTTTAAAAAGCTCATAAACAAGGACTTGATTGCTTGTAGATAAGACCACGAAGCAGAATGAATTATTAATACCAATTATGAAAATGTAAATGTATAGTACAGTATAGTTCATAAAAAGTTAATAAATGCTTCTTTATAGGACAGAAATGAACTTACAAATACCAATAAATGTATGAAAAAAATAAAAAAAATGTTAGAACTTTCGAGAAATCTAATTATAATCAACAATATTATTAGAAAACAAAATTTAACAACGTAATAAATGTGGAATGTCACACAGAGTGTTGGAAATATGAATCAATAAATTATGGATAGAAAGAGGGCTTGACTGTTACGTACAGTGGGGTTATTTCAGTTATGGGCCGCCCGAGCGCAGTTAAATATTGCGGAAGTGCAGCCGCCGCAACTGGAAAAAGGGAGATAAGAGTTGCCGCATGTGTTTCTATTTTAGTATTTATATTTTTACTGAATGCATAGTGATACTGTATTTAAAAGTGAAGTACGAAACTGTGTAATGCGTTATTTAAAATTATCCCCCCTCAGCATCAATACATTACCCACATCTGAATGTGACATTCCTGTATTTCATCTCATTTTTCTTCCTTTCGGAACACATTTCTTGTCATTGAGAGATCCAGTCTTTCTCTTGTAAATTTTTAGCAAGATGGCAAAGTTCTTCTGCCTGGAACAGATTGCAGGGATATTTTCTTGCGAACCACCCTACCACTTCTCTGCAAGAATAAGTTTTTAATATATATCGTGCATAAAAACTCATTCTTCACACCTGTAATTATGAAATAACTAAATAAGAATATTAGTCTACACTTTGCATATAACGAAAGCAACGAGTTACACATGAGTGCATAACAAAGCCTTGCTTAAACCAACTACAAGCTGCAAGCTGCACATACATTATAAAGCCTTGACTATTGGTTTCTCCCAGGACGCAGCCCCGCATTCTTCCGGCCCGTAACTTAAATAACCTCACTGTATTTTGAGAGTAAAAACAAATACTTCAGATGCTTCAATATAGAAACATAGGCATCGATATGGATCAATGTTATAGCTACGTTACAATGTGACGTGTGTTGATAGCCAATCAAATGTAAACTGATGTCACTGGCGGAGGCATTGTCATAAGCAACTCACCCACTGTCACTCAATGTACAGGCTTCCGTGGAAGTGATAAGGCGTTTTTGAACAGTACAGTAGGTAAATTTTATGAAGGATTACTGTACATATATGAACTTTTACTAATCGAATTACATAATACCATTTACTTTATAGACTGTACTGTTGTTTGAGAGGAACGATATGCGTGATCGTTTTACATGAAAAGTTGGCTGGCACAAAAACGGTAATGCGTTGGCGGTTTATTTTAACATATATGTGTGTGTGCGTGCGCGTGTGTGTGTGTGAACCATTGAAGTAATTTTTTGTATTTGATATTCCATTCTATGCAATCTTCTGTTATAATATTGTCTAGAAGGTTTCATGTCTTTGAAAGCCAATACTTTTCTTCCATTTATTGAGAGTTTTAAATTATCTTTGCTTCCTTTTTTAATAAATCTAATACTCTTGAAAACATTTTTATATTTTCTAACCAGTATTGCCTAATTAGCCACAAACAAAACACTTTAAAACTGACATCGTCTATAAAATAATTATCAACTGCTTTCTGGAAATTGTGTCAATGGTAAATGAGAACTCGCAAGAGAGGTGTGTCCCAAGGGAGTGCCGCTGGCGTGTACCTTGGAGGCAGGTTTTCCTGAATCACAGTCTTTCGTGAGGATGGTGGTGGCTACCTTAATGCTGGGGTAACTCACCTCTTAAATACGAGTAGGTCTATGCTAGACGTGACCTATCCGCCAGTGAGAATCTGGTAGCTAAGTTTGCTTAGCGCGTTTGGGCGACGAAATCGTATGCGGCCGAAAGACGGGTCGGTTTAGACTCTAGGTGCCTTCCTAAATGCAAAAAACCACTGGGAAACACAGATCTATGTGTATGTTCCCCTGGTCACGAGAGAGATCTCAACCACATGTCTAGAAGGTTTCATGTCTTTGAAAGCAAATGCTTTTCTTCCATTTATCGAGGGTTTTAAATTATCTTTGCTTCTTTTTTTAATAAATCTAATACTCTTGAAAACATTTATGTATGTATAGCCACAAACAAAACACTTCAAAATAGTCATCGTCTATAAAATAATTATCAACTGCTTTCTGAAAATTCTGTCAATGAAAGCTTTCCCGAAAATTCTCGCTAATATTTTAACCTATTTTACTATTTATTATAATTATTTACCAATGTTTATATACAGATCGCGGGAAACAATGTACAAATTTTTGAATGGAAAGGAGGTTGTAATTTCGTACCTCAAGAATAGGAACAAATAGCCTCAGACATTTAGTTGCGGAACTGCAGGTGTTAACTCCAAAGTTACAAATGTGTTTATGAATGGTAAAAAGAACTGAAAACGGAAAGGTTTACTTTAAACATATATCGTAATATTGATTTAGGTTTAAGTGCAAGAATCATACATATAACTTATTTATTGTAGTTCTCAAAACGCCTTACCATTTCCAAAACAAATAATAGTGGGTGACTTGTGATTAAATTTTATTATAGCTATGTCTTCACCAATGATATTAGATTACATTTGACTGGCTATGAACACATGTTACATCGCAACGTAGTTTTGACGTTTATCTATATAGATGGGTGTAGCTCCATATTGAAATATCTCATTTGTTTTAACTCTCAAAATATTTAGTGTCAAGCCTCTTCTGCACAAGAAAAGATTTGTTTGATTAGTGTTTACTACTGGGGCACTACAGGCGGGGCAAAGTTTTTGAAAATACTTTTTCAACATCCTGTATAAGCTCTGAATATACAAAATATTTTATTATATTGCATTTTAAGTTCCTTTCTATGAACTGAGCATGGAATGATTGCAGCCTATACGAGTTCCCTCTCTCTCTCTCTCTCTCTCTCTCTCTCTCTCTTAAATTCTATTATTTATATTCTATTGAGTTTCTCTCAATTGAAAACGAAAGCAAAATACATATCATGGATACGGTTGTCCTTAGCTGCGAAATGCTTTAATCAAAGAATGCAATAAGTAAGTGCATTCCATCCACTAGCCTTTACCGATATGGCTACATAGCCATGCTAATATCGATAAGCTTTACTTCATGTTACGGTCGATATTTGCAGCTGCTAGGTTGACTAAGGAAAGTAATTTATCTTGGGGTGCGACATGACCTAATATTAGCTTGCTGAAGATTTTCAGTTTAAACCAAAAGTTCCCAATATTTACCTCTATCAAATTTTCTGTATCTAACGTTGAGAAATATACTTGCAGTACAAGTTGTAGATCTGTCACTTCTTAACAGTAATACTGACAGAAATAGACCCTGTCCTTGATACGCCACCTAGTCCAAAGTTCTTTGTGCTGAATTCTTTACTTCATTGGTGTGAGAGATTTGCATCTTTCCACCTCCCGAAGTTTGTACAAATTTATGTTTCACACCACAAACCCTGGCTACAGCAATGTAGACAAACTACTAATGAAACCATACTATAGAGCTTGATGTTAGGCGTGCACACACACAGGATATGTAGGCCTTTTATTTCAAAACTTCCCTCTCTAAATAATTATGTATTAAGCATAAATTTAATTTAAATAAAAAGTAGTCAACTTAAATATTACGGGGAATTTAAACCAATGTTGATCATATTTTAAATTTTATACTCCCCCATAGACAACCCACTTTCAATTTCAAATGGCACCCCTACTTGCTGATATTTACATGTAAAGTGGATTCAGTTGTTATTAATGTTTTGTATTCTATCGTTGTCTGGCGATCCGGACTGTTATTTATTAATTCGTACAGAAAAAAGTTAGTTGTAGGATGAAAAAAAAAATAATTTTGGCAAATTCAATGATTAATATTACAGTAAGGCAGACTAAATCGGAACTATGAATAATCCGCTTACATTCCATTTTTTCTTATAGTGCATATCTATTTTGAAGCAATTTATAACAAAACATAACTATTACATTAAATGCTTCATTTATTTTTTTTTTTTACTCTACCCAAATTGAAACCACTATAGCGGAAGCTCAAGTTACAAGACAACAATAAAATAAAAATGTGAGATAAAAATTGCACCCTCTTTAAAATTTACCCATCAAAATACCATTTGAAAATTCAAAGTCGAGGTGATGTGGTGAAAGCTAAAATGAAATTATTATTGGTTTTAAACTTCCTCTTAAATGTGTAAATTGATGGGTTTTTTTTTGTTTAAATTTAATGTATGTTTAATATACAAGAATCGCCTTATACTTTTTCAAAATAGACTACACACATAACGCCGTAAGAACTACGCAAAGCAGCAGCGGAATGGACAGCCTCAATACCTGACTACAGAGAACATAATACAGAAACACATTTTATTTGGTAATGGTTTCTTTTGTTTCACTATCATTGTGTTAACTTTCTACTACCTGATCAGAATCACTAACAGGTAAAAGAAACAAATTTCAATATACAAGGGTAGGTCAATAAGTTTCCGGCTTCGACAATAAGGATTATCACCTTCACAAAACCGTTATCTGGTATCATATCTTATCTGTTAAGTAAATAATTGCAGCAGTAACTTCAGCTCCGCTCTGTTCAGTTGTTCAGATATAGTTGCATAAAGAAGGGGATGTGTAGAAATTTGTGACATGTTCAAAATGAAGTATCGAGCTGTTGTTAAGTTCTTCACAAAAGAAGGACTTACTCCAAATAAAACTAAACAGCGATTGGACGGTGTATATGGGGAAGCACCCCCCTCATATTTTCCTCTCAGTCTACGTGAAACAAAATTATTCAGATAGAAATCGAAAAGCTCGACATCTTACAGAGTAGAATTGGCAAAGTCATACAAAGCACTCTATAAACGTGATATAAAACTTTGGATCATGTGTGAGTTTTTGTTTTCCAATAGATTATGGACATTTTGAACACAATCGATGAATTTAAGGGCCTTTTTGATCAACAAAATAAACACTGTTAATAAAATAACATTTATAAGTAAAACTAATATATTTTTAAGTTAAAAAGGTCAACAAATTTCAGTTCGTTATATTGCCTTATATACAGTACAGCTTTTGAGACAATGGAACCAGTCAAAAACTACTGCTATTTTAAGAACATGACACATAGAGGCTGACCCCATTTTTGTCTCTCAAGAAAGCAGACAAGAATATTATTCGCTGTTCTGTTTATAGCAATGAATTTTCAAGTGTAACTGCTTTATATGGCCATGCGAGAAGCCCTTGGTTCTCTGTATTCATAACACTAGTTTTCAACCGTGACGAGCGAAAGAGAGGATTCTTATAAAGTATCTGTCAAAGTTTTATGACACTGTTTCAAGTTTAAACTCTGTTTGAAATCGTGGAAGTCAGAACTCTAAAGAGATGCATCTTAAACAATGCATTGGGCTACAAATATCGAATACTTTCCTCCTTGCAGATTCAACAACGAGAGATATGAACTTCCTTTTGAAGCAGTCATATGTAAGTATTGATCTATTATACCTAATACATTTGCACTCATGAGGAAATTGAAGTATCTAATAACATCTTTTAATTATTACAAAATTATAGTAACAAATTTTGGCGAAGATATTGTACATAATAATGTAAACTCAATATAGGAAAACGGGACAACCTTTTTACTACATAATAAAATTGGTCAATTGCAATGTACGAGTGGTAAATAATACTTCGGTCTCTACCAGAGGAATTTTTGAAAGTAATGTTGTTTACCAGCAGTTACTCTTATTGTGAACATCAGAATTTTCTGTTATCATCAATAATTTAAATAACTTTCCATACTATTCTTTCAGCAACCACTTACCAAAAATTAACCTTGAATTCGAATAATACCACATTGTTTATTTTAATACAAACTACCTATTATTTATTTTAGCAAACAAAACTTATTTTTCAAATTTAACAATTTACACCAGTACTAGGGGTGCTCTAAAATTTCACGGTCTGAATTTAAAAAAAATTAAGAGTAATGTTCGTTTTATTTTTCAACACATTCACGTTTCAAATCAATACAATTTTGTCCAAATAATTTTCAATTTTCAATACCCTCAGCAAATAAGATTTGTCCAACTGTGAAAACAGGTGTTTGTTTCAGTTTCAACCTTATCATTTGACACGAATGAAAGTCATTTCTTCAAATTTGGAACAAAATCCGGCGAATATATCGGATGTAGAACCACTTGGAAGCAAATGTCCTGCACTTTTCCAGCGAATATCCCAGATTTGTGTGAAGGCGCATTATTGTGATGAAATAAACTTTTATTTTTATTATTTAGCCTGAATAGCATTCTTCAACTGGTCCCGATGATGGTTCTGCCCTTCAGCAGGTAGTCTACGACACCGCACCATGAGAATACCAGAAAACCGCATTCATTACTTTTCCTGCAGATGGAACCGTTTTTGCTTTCTTTGGTGCACTTTCACCTGTTGCTACCCATTTTTTGGACTGCTACTTCGTCTCTAGCGTGTAGTGATGAATCCATGTTCCATCTACTGTTGTGAGATGTTGGAGAAACTCACTGAAATTGCGTTCAAAGTTTACACACTGTTGAAAAATGTTCATTCGAATGTGTTTTTGTTCCCTCAGCAAACACGGCATCCTTTGAGGGAAAGCCCTCTCATACCTAAGCTCTCTCGTGTAAAATGTGGTAGACATAGCTTAACGAGGTCTTTGCAATGTAAGCCAAATCGCGTACCTTCAATCAGTGATCATTTTCACAATCTCGTCGGTCGTTGTAGTTTTGGGACTGTATGAGCGTTCATCATTTTGAATGGATGTATGCCCACGATTAAATTCAGCAGTCCACTTTTTAGAAAACAAGAGAAAAATTCTTTTACGGTACAATATGAGAGGAATGTTTCTCCATATTCACCATCTAATCGCTGTTTAATTTCATTTGGAGTAAGTCCTTCTTTTATTAAGAACTTAATAACAGCTCGATACTCCATTTTGAACATGTCACAATCTTCTACACATAGCCTTCTTTATGCAACTATATCTGAACAACTGAACACAGCGCAGAGGAAGTTTCAGCTGCAATTATTTACCTAACAGATAAGGTATGACACCAAATTAGGGTTTTTTGAAGGCTATAATCGTTATCGGCGAGGCCGGAAACTTATGGACCTACCCTCGTATATGTGTACAAGTTCAGGAAACAAGATTTACTATATGTACTACATAAACTCCTGTAGAAATTAATTTTCAAATGAATGGCTAGAAAAACAAGCCTAATAATTAAGTGTTATTCCGTGCATTTCTCAGTTTCTCTGTTCTATTATCTTCTAATAGTTTTATTTAACTAGGGAACTTTTCAAAAAGAAATCGGCTCATTGGGCTGTCACATTAAATTGTAACTGTAACACTTTACTGCTTCAGCAAAACAGTTGAAATGCGTTTAGCGACAGGATTTACAGTCAGCAAAACATGAACGGTTTCTATTTCAGCGTCGCTTTGAGGCAGAAATGACTGCAAGCGTTACAACTCTGGATTTGCCTCTGGTTATATAGACGACAGAAATAACCGACAAAAAGTTTTTCAATATTTATTGCCTGTCAGTCATGGTATGACGTACAAGCCTCTTCCCATGCAATCGCCTCACTTCGGTTTCGCGGCTTTAAGAATCGATTTATATGAATGACCAAGCATGCAATGCAAGCGTGGCATTTAAATGAAACATCAGTGCCGAGTATATGAACTAGTTTCATTAATACTTGTAAAACGAGATTGAAACAAATGAAGAATGTCTTGCCACAGTTAGCGTAGCTATAAGTGGATTTATTAATATCAGTAATAGTGCTTATCTTATTGAAGTTATTTTTAGACTTCCAGACTGGCTACACTTCAGAGGTTTGAAATCCAACGGGGAGTTATATGCTGTATGTCCCCGGTATACTTGTGTGAGAATATACGAGGGCATTTCCATAAGTTTCCAGCCTCGCCGATAAGGAGAATCGCCTTCACAGAATCTTTATCTGGTGTCATTCCTTATATGTTAAGTAAATAATTGCAGCTGTAATTTCCACTACGCTGTGTTCAGTTGTTCAGATATAGTTGCATAAAGAAGGCTACGAGTAGAAGATTTTAACGTGTTCAAAATGGAGTATCGAGCTGTTATTAGCTTCTGCACAAAAGAAGAACTTACTCCAAAATGAAATTAAACAGCGATTGGACGGTGTATATGGGGAAGCATCCCCCTCATATTCCACCGTAAAGGAATGGGCGAAACTTTTTCAAATGGGCCGAGAAAGCATTGAACACGAACAGCGCGCAGGTCGGCCCTTGGAGGTACTCACTCCTGAAAACATCGCTCTTGTGAAGGGAGAAATTGTGGAAGACCGGCAGCTCAAAGTTACAGAAATAGCAGCAAGGTTGGGCCTTTCTAGAACAACAATCCTTCGAATTATTCATGAACATTTAAATATGAATAATATTAATGCAAGATGGGTGCCTAGATTTCTTTCCTCAGTCCAAAAGCAGCAACGAGTCATCTGTTGTCAGGCATTTTTGGAGCTCTACCGTGGCAACGAGAGAGAAGTTTTGCATTGTTACAGGAGATGAAACTATGGTCCTGTACTATGATCCCTTGTCCAAAAGAGAATCAATGGAGTAGCGTAAACCTGGCGAAGCATCGCCTCTGAAGGTCAAGGTCACTCAGTCAACCAAGAAGATCATGACCACACTCTTAAGGACTATGAAGGAGTACTCTTCATTGATTACAATGAGAGGAACACCACAGTAAATGGGGAAGTACTATGCTGGCCTACTGCACAGACCACGTGCTTCCACCAAAGAGAAAAGACGAGGAAAGCTGAGTGGTGGTGTGGGCCTTCTTTACAACAACGCGTCTGTGCACACAGCTCTTGTTGCAAAGGAAGCTCTGAAGAAATGTGACTTCAAGGAGATTGACCATCCACCCTACAGCCCAGATCGAGCTCCCAGGGAGTATTTCCTCTTCTCAAAGCTCAAGAAGGACCTTCAAGGAAGGACATTTAAGTTTGACGAAGAAGTGATGTATGGTGTTCAAGCCCATTTTGCAAACAAGACTTCTGACTATTAGGGGGGGGGGGTTCAAATGTTAATTCACAGATGTGAGAAGTTTATTGCAATAAAGGGTAACTATATTGAAAAGTGAAATACAGTTTTTGATGTTATCACACCTAGAAAAAGGTTAGGCCGGAAACTTATGGACCTACCCTCGTATGTACTCATAAAGGTAACATGACAAAGTAGGCACCAACAATCAGAGCAGCTGTGAAAGAATAATATAACATATACAATTAAACCTTTAACATAAATGTTTAAATAAAGTAAAAAGAAATAATGTTTAAAATAAAGTAAAAAGATTGACTTTAGAAGATGGAATTAAAAAGTAATAAAAGAATTTACAACTTTCCTAGACGGTTTGGGT
Source organism: Metallyticus violacea (assembly GCA_030762175.1). Classification (NCBI taxonomy): domain Eukaryota; kingdom Metazoa; phylum Arthropoda; class Insecta; order Mantodea; family Metallyticidae; genus Metallyticus; species Metallyticus violacea. Next base: position 13,028,320 of record CM060843.1, read on the forward strand.
GAGGAAGGTGCTAGTTATCAGCACCTTGACGGTTCTCTCCCGACGGTTAATTTTAATTTTAGTTAAGGTAGTTAGCTGGCTACCACCTATTGGTTACTTTACAGGTTCCCAGTAGATTGTAAGGAAATGTTTGGTGTTTTGTTTTAAGTTATTTAATTTTGTTTATTTAAGTACAATTATAGAGTAAGATCTGTAAGATTAATATGTACATTGTTATTAATTTATTCATAAATGATAAAATTTGGAAATATACATCCGGGTATAGTCAATAAAGGGCCGGGACGGAGTATTGCACATTTTATTTAATTTTTTTTTTATTTGTACACTTTAGGTCTTCAAACATAATCTGTAAATGGAGCATATAAGCACGCAAAATTTCTTTCCGTGTAAATTTCCCACATTCTCTTACAAGACGTTTAAGTGCGATTAAGGACTTGTCATATGGAATTTCAGAATACAAAATGCCTTTTTGTCTTAATGGTCACCATTTTCACAAAACATCATCTGGTGGTCAATTAATCGAAATATGGTAATCGGGTGAAGTATAAATATAATTTTTCACAATCCCTTTACATCGACGTGTAATGTGTACCAAGAACAGGCCAATATTGAGAAAGTAGGTGTTGGTTTTTTTAAATTCTAGAAGAAATGAATTTACATTTCGGATAATGAAATATAACACGCAACACTCATATATCAATATTTCTCTGAGTAAAACCAAAGTAAAATCAAAGAGGAAGAAAGATAAAGAAGAGTAAGAAGAAGATGGAGAGATGGAAAATAGAGAAACCCTTAAACGTTAATAATGCAATATAATTAAGTTTCTCAGCGTTCCTCGCTTTGTTGCCTAGTTGTCATTTATTTTATGAGAAAACACCGTGTTGCACGCTTTGCTGACTAGCACTATAGCAGAACATTGCAGAAATAAACCTTTTAATCTGTTAGTTTACTGATTTTAGCAACCACGATCAATTCGCCGGCTAGTTTTACTATTTTTTCCAAATGCTGAATATGTGAACACAAGTTGTGTGTTATGTATATTGCTTTAAAACTTGATTAATATTAAACAATTACACTTATCTTTATATTTTTTCACTTTTTACATTATATCTATTTTCTTTTGTTGTAAATTTTTGAGCAGGCATTTTTTATCATTTTTTATATTTTGTTCCAAAAGACAATTTCCAAATGGGGAAAGCTGTAAGTCGTTCCTTCAAAGAGAACATAGTTTATCTGCAATGTAAAGAGTGGTTTTTTAATATATCTTCTTACACAACTAGATGTAGAAACTCTCCAAGTTTAGGAGAACTGTCAATGCTATTAGATGTGTGTACATCTTAACTGCACTCTCATTGCACTCGTGGCATTGTATAAGCACAGCACGTACTGACGGTTTCCTTTTTATGGTGTCTATTGCTATATTGAATAAGGAGCGCTTGGCTTGTCCTTGGAGTAAACATTGACGCGTACGCATACGCATATACTTCACACCACTGTTGTTAAATAAATTGGAGAGATTTTGTATCTTGTAAGATGCAAATAATAACAATATCTTTATCTGTTTTTAAACAATAGACATTAATTTGTCGATACCTTTAAGTGGGACAATCTGTTTACATCTTTCTTATTAATATATTTTGAGAAGGTCTATTATTTTATTTGTTTAAAGCAATAGACATTCAATTACTTACGATAGAGTAAGAAATTGGATTTTATAGTTTATCAATGTAATCGTATATGATATAGATCTTTCAGAAAGAAAAATTACCCAAGATTGCGGGTTCAATTCCGGCCAGGATTGATGGATTTTTTTCGGGCGTAAAAATCCAAAGTATAACTTCCTTCGGAAGGGCCCGTGTCGTAGATTTACGGCACGTAAAAGAACCTCAAGCCTGAAAGAAGAGGCCTATGAGCAAAATTTGCCGGCCAATTTCATGCACTGAATTGAATGGAACGCTGGTGACCTGAGATGTTAAAGAGCGTCCAGAAATAAATTAAAATAATCAGAAAGAAAAATGTTAAATAATCAATAATATTAAATTTAACTCGAAAGTTTGATTGTGCTTAAAAAAAGTTAACAGAATTTTGTCGCTTGTAATTATAGCGTTAAAAATCAAAGTATCTCGTGGGATAGTCTATGAAAATACCAAGATGTATTTTTTTACTATAGAGTGATATCTGTCGTTGCCAGAATCTAAAAGCCTTTCAGTTAATATACCGTTTGAGTTTCTTAGGGAACCTAACCTTGTTTAACTCCAGAACAGTGCTTCGTAATTATTCTAAAAATAATAGGGACTTAAAAACATGCTTACACAGTCATATTTTCCATATGTGTCTAAAGAAGTATTGACATAAAAAACCGATAGTCAGTTCTAGATACATTAAATGTGCATTGTTTAAAACTACATTTCAAAATCACTAAAGGAATTGTCGATTTAATGCATTGCATACAACAAAATTATTTCACCAACCATTAACGAGTCCTATCTCTTAATATAAAGTTTAACGCCCGTATCATGCGGCTTTGCAGCAAACACTGTGCTACGGGCTTGCAGAATGTGCAAGGCGTAATATATGAATTACAGCGTGTGAAAGTAGTTAAATAAACTCTGCAACGTTTATTTTTTCGTCAAAGTAAACATCGCTTTGTTACATCTCATAATTTACTTTGCTTTAATAATAACAGACGCTTCAAATTTTTATTCCTTTTAATGTTGTTATTCTACGTCTATCACATACCATTTACAGAACTGTTGGACTAGTTCGGTCTTTTTAGTGATAAAATTATAAGTGTAAAACAAAAGCACAAATTGCTAAATTAACTAGTAAAATATAACAAAAAAGAGCAAATGAACTAAATGTAAGACAACAACGTCACAACAGTAAAATTTAAACAAAGAAAATTAAGTAATATAAAGAGAAAAAATAAAAAATTAGCACACTTGAAAGAAAGAAAAGATACACTTTTAAATGTCTTAAGAATGCATAGTTGTAAGAATAAAATATTTATTTATATACTAAACAAAATCATACATATGATTACAAGTTTTAACATTCTAATTTCATTTATATTTCTAACACTAATTGTTACTTTATAAAATAGTTTGATTCCCACCACAATATGCCTATCAGAGGCTCTACTCAAACTCCATCCAGGAACAACAGTTTGTTGTTTGCATCTGGGAGATGACAATGATATAGGTTAACCTATTTGAATAGTATCCCTTTGTGTCATGGAACTGAGTTTGACATTGAAGGGTGGTGCATGCATTAGCATGTTTTACCATCTACTGCGAATTTACACAAATAATGGGATGGATTCGAGGCATCTTTGCATCATTAAACAAGACTAAATAAATCCATCAAACATTAACTCTATGCAGGGAATCAGCGAAAGAATTTTAATATTTTTACTCTGTATAGAAATGCTTTAATCAAGTAATTAAATTATAGGGTCAAGGATGTAAAACGAGCGTTGAAACAATTGCAAATTTAGCTTAGAAATTAATAATAATAAAACTAAATAATACTACACATTTTGAATTAGGGATTGTTAATAATCTTACACAGCGTTAACATCACAAATTAGATTATCATATCTAAAATTTTATAGACTTATCTCATAATTGCGAAACGATTTCTGCAAAAAATGTACAATTCAATTGTCTTTTCCTTTTGTAGTATCTTTGTTTATGATATTTCACTATTAAATCTTAAATTTCTTTCCTTTACAATACAAATACATAATGTATTTTATTTGAATCATTGACAACCAAAAGCACATTTTTTTGTAGTGCAAAAGGTTTTTTCAATTATTGCTATCACGAATTACTGCAACAGAAACAAATAAGTTCAAATATGATAGCATACTATGCATTTCTTTCACCATAAAAATGGGTACCAGAAATCAATGTACTCTTTTTTTAAAAGGGCATATTATTTGTGAAGAGTTCTATAGGACGTCACTGGGCCAGGGTCTTGCAACAAAATCACTCTGACGGCCGCTCCACCCCAGAAAATGTAGCCAAATGTTGAGACCAAGATCATGAAAATTCGTTGGGTCAGAGCTTATGTTAATGTCCATGAACTAGGCATAGTTTCATCAATCATACTTAATAATTCGATATCAGAGGTCAGTTCTTAATGGGTAACATCATAACTAAAGTCAGGCTCTTACAAATTCCACAGGACAAGTTGGACCTCAATGGAAAATAAATTCCACCTCGGTTCTATTTATATAAATTGATCTGAAACCAAAAAATATTTCAAATATGTTTTATAATACAAGGCCAAGGCGACAGTTTTGACATATTTCCTGGATAAAGAGTATTTTTAGGGTGGAATCCTTACCATGAAAAACTGTCAGTATGCATGCTGTGTTTCACTACAAAGTGCCATTCTAAAATACAGGCTGTGTTCAAGTAATACAGTTTCATCTCATGAAGTTTTGTCACAACCCAAATATTTACGCTTTGCCTTCAATTATTACTTTATCTATAAAAACCTTCGTACATTTCTAAAAGCGAGTCGGTTTATTAAGATAAAGCCACCGACAAAATAACTATTGACTTGAGGACGAAAATATTCCCTCTCTTCTGAGCGGATTAAATCACTGGAGGCGAAGGGGGAATTCAAGCATTGCCATTGTGAGGAGAACGTGGTACATTTAGTAAACAAATTTTCCTACTTCAGACGATAAACAATTGAATGCCCTAGTATCTTTCAAGAAATACTTGTTTAAGATTAGAAGTTAGATTCAATATTCCAACTCCACTGTCGAATGACCTATAGACTTTTAAGTACATAGTTGCATGCTTGTCACATAACCTGACGAGAACGCAAAGCAATTATGTGAGATGTTAGAAGTGGCTCATCACCGTTATTTAACATACGAGGGTAGGTCCATAAGTTTCCGGCCTCGCCGATGAGGATTTTCGCCTTCTCAAAACCTTTATCTGGTATCATATCTTATCTGTTAAATAAATAATTGCAGCTGTAACTTCCGCTCAGCGTTCAGATATGGTTGCATAAAGAAGGCTATGTGTACAAGATTGTGGCATGTTCAAAATGGAGTATCCACCTGTCATTAAGTTTTCTTCACAAAAGAAGAACTAACTCCAAATGAAATTAAACAGCGATTGGACGGTGTATATGGGGAAGCATCCCCCTCATATTCTACCGTAAAAGAATGGACCAAATTTTTCGAAAGGGTCGAAAAAGCATTGAAGACGAAGCTTGCAGTTCGGCCCTTGGAGGTGCTCACTCCTGAAAACGTCGCTCTTGTGAAAGGAGAAATTATGAAAGACCCGCGGCTCAAAGTTACAGAAATAGCAGCAAGGTTTAGCTTTCTAAAATAACAGTCCTTTGAATTATTCATGAACATTTAAACATGAATAAGGTTAGTGCAAGATGAGTGCCTAGACTTCTTTCCTCGGTTCAAAAGTAGCAACGAGTCATCTGTTGTCAGGCATTTTTGGAGCTCTGCCGTGGCAACGAGAGAGAAGTTCTGCAAACTATTGTTACAGGAGATAAAATTATGGTCCTCTACTATGATCTCTTGTCCAAAAGAGAATCAATGCAGTGGCGTAAACCTGGCGAAGTGCCGCCTCTAAAGGCCAAGGTTATTCAGTCAACCAAGAAGATCATAGCCACACTCTTTCGGGAATATTCTTCATTGACTTCAAAGAGAGGAACACCACAGTAAATGGGGAGTACTATGCTGGCCTACTACACAAACTACGTGCTTCCATCAAAGAGAAAAGGCAAGGAAAGCTGAGTGGTGATGTGCGTCTTCTTCACGACAACGCACCTGTGTACACAGATCTTGTTGCAAAGGAAGCTGTGAAGAAATGTGGCTTTAAGGAGATCGACCATCGGCCCTACAGCCCATATCTAGCTTCCGGCGACTATTTTATCTTCTCAAAACTCAAGAAGGACCTTCGAGGAAGGAAATTTAAGTGTGACGAAGAAGTGATGGATGCTGTTTCTGCCCCTTTTGCAGACAAGATTTCTGACTATTTGGGGGGGGGGGGATTGAAATGTTAATTCAAAGATGTGAGAAGTGTATTGCAATAAAGGGTAACTATATTGAAAAATGAAATATAAAGTTTGTTTTTATCACACCTAGAAAATGGTTAGGTCGGGTACTTCTGGATCTTCCTTGTATATTATCTGAAAATACGTGAAAACTTACCGATGGCCAGGACGGCGACGAGTTTGACAACTGCATCCGGTGGCTCGCACTCTGTGACGAAAGCCTCCACTGCGTACTTGGCGAAGCTGAGGCAAATGATGGCCAATTGGGATGGTTTGAGTACGAGCGTGGACACCCAGGAGAACAGATAGGCCGGCATCGACCCAAAGGCGTCCATGAAATAGGCGTACTCCGCCCCGGAGCTGGTGTTCATCGTTCCCAGCTCCGCATAAGCCAGGGCGCCTGCAAATAAAATGTTTAAGTAAGATACGCTATATGCACTTAAACAGCTGATTCTGAATACAAATATACATAAACATTGTAACTCCTGCAATTGCGAAAGCGGTCTTCAGCACATACTCCCTTTGATAAACACCCTGTGAGATGGTTCTTGGTTTAGAGAGCATTAAATTATCCATATTTAGTAAAACTATCACGAGTTTATTTTCGTTCTCTTTCAATAATATTGCCTTACTATGGCTGATTAATTGATTTATTTATGGACGCTCTTTAACATCTCGGGTCATCAGCGCCCCGTTCAACTCAGGGCGTGAAATGGCCGACAAATTTTGCTCAGAGGCCTCTCTTTCAGGCTTGAGGTTCTTTTTCGTGCCGTAAATGTACGACACGGGACCCACGGTTTTACTTCCCTTCCGAAGTAAGCCATACTTAGGATTTTTACGCCCGAAAAAATCCATGGATCCTGGCCGGGTTCGAACCCGCGTTTTGGGCGTTACTATGGCTGAGAGAATTAACATTCCAGTTCTGTTAATGATTGGGTTTCTCATCGTTAAATATCTTCTCGTAATGCTGGCGAAATTCAAGGCGAATTAAGTGAAACCACAGAACCTACTGTGAAGTAAGCGCCATTAAACTTTACCAAAATCAAGAAACGCTCTCAGCAGGGAAGGGCTGGCTACTTTCTGGGATTAAAAGGTTTAAGGGAAGATGTCATATGGTACGAAAGTTAAATTAATACTTTTAGGAACCATTCTATTACAAAATATGGAATATGTCGCTTTAAATTTTTTTTTGTTTTTAACAATCATTCATATTATCTATCATTTTTGTTTGTTTTATTTACCGACGCTCCTTAACAGCTCAGGTCATCAGCGTCCCATTCTATTCAGGGCGTGAAACGGCCGACAAATTTTGCTCAGAGGCCTCTTCTTTCAGGCTTGAGGTTCTTTTTCGTGCCGTAAATGTACGACACGGGACCCACGGCTTTACTTCCCTTCCGCAAGATGCCATACTTAGGATTTTTACGCCCCGAAAAAAGCCATCGGTCCTAGCCGGGTTTGGACCCGCGATCGTGGGTTTAGGAGGCAAGTATGGTTACCACTATACCACCAGGACCGACGTTTTTTTTATCTATCATCACTATACTAAAACAATAACAAACGCCACATTATTAAGCAAGTTATATTTCTTCTGAATCAAAATGCGAAATTTATAATCTATTACAATCAAATGCAATAAAGAAATTCGCGTAATTCTAGTTTCATATACATAGAATGCAAAGCTGAATAATGTGTTATCATCTAAAAAAAAATAAGTCCTTGATACTGAGAAATTAGGTTCTGCAACATTAAGCGTTAACTTTTTGAAAGGGAACTACAGCAAAGAACTCACAGTTTCAGAACTCTGGTGACTTTGAAACACTCTGCTGCATAGTATGGGTGCATTCCTCTTTCCAATTGAGATTTTAATACTATGTTCACCTTTGGATTATTTTTCTGAATAGTGTTTAACGCCCGTTTTTACTACTGAGGCATCACACGCGGTGGACACTGATGATACATGAAATGAAATCATACATTGGGAAAGGATTTTCTAAGAAAGGAAACGTTGTAGGCCTAAGTTTAGGGTACCCACAAATGGCATTTGTCATTTATGAGGACTGTGGAAAACTTGGAAAAAACCTCACTCAGGCAGGATGGTCCTGGCGGGATTCGAACCCCAGACGTCACGCTCACGAGTTCGCGCCTTAAAGACCTCGGCCATTCGTGGCGGTCACCAGTTTTAGATGTTACATATAAGGGTTAGAGTTAAAAGAATTCTTTTGATGCATTTGATTCTAGTCAAAAGGAAATTCGATATTTTGATTTAGGAAGGTACAAGTGCAAAAAAGTTTTTTTGCATGTTAATTTAAAACAAATGTTCAGCTTCGTATGTGTGAAAGCATTTTTTTTAAATATTTGAATTTAGTGAATTATGTATTAAAACACTTTTTGATACGACCACAGATGCACACTATTCATAATGTATTAGTTTAAATTTGATGCTGTCGGTCACTTTGTTTCATTCTAGTAGTGTGGTGAAACTGTCAGCAGTGCGGTATGCCTGTTGCGAACCGGAAGTAGCTGTTCAGTTGTCAATTGATTTTAATGGTGAAAGCAGGTGGTGGTAGGCCTTTTTTGTCTGCTGAAGTATAACCAAACACGTGTAAAATAAAAAAAACAGGCTTGTCAACCTAAAGATAATTATTACAGCAAAGTGGTACTGAAATAAAAACTGAAAACTGCCATTACAACAAACCTTAAGTTTGTGGCTTTTTACTCGAAAATTTATTTTTTATATCTTTTTAAAATTCTAGGTAGTACAGAGTTTAGAATAATGCATGAAACTTTTTATAGACATTGTTTTAATTGAAGTCAATAAATCTATGCTTTAGTCTGTAAGTTACATTAAATAGAAAAACGTTTTAAATGGTACAATGAGAAAAAAATACACGAAATTTACATTTTAGGAAAAAATTTCCCCTACACTCCACACATTTGAACTTTTGGAATAGTTCATTGGTTTAGATTTTACGTTTATATTAAAGAAAGAATTGTTCAATAAATTTAAAAATCTTGGAAATAATTTGTAAATGCCATCTAACGATGGATATTTTGAAAATTAATAATTTTAATAATTCCAACATGACAAAATAGGAAGAAGACGCTTACACGTCTTCTAAGATAATGGGTTTCAAAAATTAACAACTTTACAATGGTAACTTACAGATACGACCTTCCCTTAGATGACGTTCCGCTGCCAACGACTTCCATTAGGCGATTGATTGATTATCAAGGATAGAGGAGGATACTTCGGTACTCCAGCCTTGCTTACGAGTTGCCGTTTGTGTCTATGCCAGCAGTGGGAGCACTTATGGAAGGAAGAGACGAGAGGAGGGAGACATCGGAAGCAGGATACACGGGCGCGGACGCAGACGGGTTCCTAATATGATTCCAGATAAGACATCCCGATGCCGGAGGAACCCATCCCAAGGAGTTCGAGCCCCCTGAGGTCTCCTTCCACACCAGACGGCGGGCAGAAACTTTTCCAAAGCACAAGCTACCGTCACGTCGCACCAACCCATCTCGACCTGAAATCTTTGATCGTGTGACAAAACCAGGGGAATCAAATGCGAGAGCGAACATTTTGTGGAAAACAAAAAACCGTCCAAGCACTAGCCTAAGCGATCAGGAGAAATCACAATAAAGCCCAAGGCTAAGTTGGCCAGTCCCAAGATATTTGAACCCGGAACCTTACGAAGTGAGTCCCAGGTGTTACTACCGAAACCACTGCGTTCAGTTTTTTTTAATATAATTTGCTTAGCCTGTGTTATATATTGGCTACTGAGCGACACTTTTTCAAGTGTTTCAATTTAATTCAGTTTCGGAAAATTGGTAAATGCATTTGTTGATTTAAAACAGCATAAAAGGTCTAGGAAGCATTCAATTTTAATACACAATGGGTCGAAACGTTTAGAAATCTTTGAGGATTATAATGAAATAAAAATTGAAACATGTAAATTTTTTCCATAATTTTTCCATCTTCTCTTCATGGAACAGCAACACCAGCGCAGTTTACCTTAAAATACCTTCAAAGTTGAGGGTATCAATCAAAATGGGCTGCGTTGGATGCTGTTGTCAGGGTTTTTGTTTCTTGGAAACATGCGTGTTTACATATTCCAATTGTCAGTAAAATTAAGGAATAGTGACGTAAAATGTTCACGCACCCCCCGTATAGCCCAAACCTCGCACCTACATGTCTTCCTTTACCTTAAGAAATGACACCATTTTCAAAAGTACGGCAACAGCGATAAGTTTAAAGCAGTAGAGCATAAGGGGTTCAACTTCCAGGCTGTGGATTTTTAATGCGAGGCACCCAAAAGGTGCGCATGAGATTTGAAAAGGAATATACCTTGTAGCAAAGTATAAAAAACATGTTTAAGTTTTTAAACCCCTCTTTGCTTTTATATTGTGTTTGAGTGATGGTCTCCTACTTTAAATGCATATTAGTATTTAATAAATATATTAATTGTATTCCTAACATCCTGGAATGGCCTTAACTTCTAAGGTTTTAACTTTGACTAAAACTAATTTGTAAATACTCTTAAGTTCACTTTTAAAACTAAATGATTGCAGTTAATATTAAAGTTTTATAGCAATACTATAGCTTTAAGAACAACGCATTTTCAGTAAAATAAACAGTTTTCTACAGTAAACAAGAGTCCGTAAGGCAAATAAGTTGGATACATTTCGAGGCTTGAAATAAGCTCTCCTTTAAACAAGCTTTTGTCCGAGGTCAAGCTTCGATCATATACAAAGATGACCGTTAAAGAGCGACAACGGTTGAATATCTGCCATGGTAGTTTTAGTTGTAATCACAAACAAGTTTGCTCTAATGCGTTTCGCGCCGTTAAGCTACATCCCGAAGGCACTGTTTTAACTGTGTGGCAAAAGAGAGATTAATGATGAAAGGAAATTATTTCATAATTAACGGGTGCTAGCTGTGACATTTTGCTGTGGAAAGACTCTCGACGTAGTCTGTGCAAACATTGCAATAAAAATTCAAACAGTTTGTTAGATGATAAAGAGAGCTTATATAAGAAAATTTAAGAGCTACGCTAATTAGGAAATGTATTATATAATGGAAATGTTAATATTCCAACTATTACTGAAAAACTATAATAAAATTAAAAAGTTGAAGAGTTTATGAGGATATTTCCGATAACAGTTTAATAATTTTTATTGTCTATGAAGAATATCGAATATTGCATTTTTCTAGCAATTTTCAATCTTTATTTTTCTGTTATAGTTATTTACGAGTTTTTAATACAGTAAAATAAAATCGAACTTTGCCTGGTTCTGCCGTGTTATGTAGGCAACTTCTCTGCCTTGCCTTAATGAAGTATATTATATTCCCAGGCGTATAACACACTGCGGCTACGCAGGAGTAGTTGATCGATTGTGACTAACATAGTATACAGCCAGGTACATTTGGAACTCATTCCTGTAAAGGAAAGGTATGTTGCCATTCTTAGGCATCTTTGGGATTCAGTGTGTCAATTAGGTCTTGTTTGTGACAAGGAATCACAACAGCGTCCTAGATCACCAGTTGATCCAGATGAGCGAACTTCTTACAAAGTATAGCTTGTCTGTCTTTCCTCATCCTCCGTATTCTCTAATTCTGGTCCCTTGCTGATTACTACCTATTT
>CM060843.1:13045000-13155000 GCA_030762175.1 Metallyticus violacea
TTGTCTAGGAACTTCAGAAATGAACTTTTAAGGAAAGTAAAAGATTTTGTCATAAAACAAATTCCAGAGTAGGAAAATTCACTTAATTAAAAATAATATTAATTTAGTGAATAAAAGGAAGATTGGAAAATTTACTGAAATAAAGAAAGGTAATAACCTAGCCCTAAAGGGAAAGGCTATACAGGCTAACAGTATTAAGAAGGAGAATATTTATCTATTTTTATGGGGACAGAACATGCTTATATTAGTCTGAGGATGACAACGAATTTACACAACACAATGAAATATCTTGTATGAGAATTATGGTATATTCTTTCATTTTCAATGTTTTCATAACATTCTGTTCACATACGAGGGTAAGTCCGTAAGTTACCAGCCTAAAGATTATCTAGGTATGATAAAGACAAAAGCTATATTTCGCTTTTCAATATAGTTATCCTTTATTGCAATACGCTTCTCACATCTTTGAATTAACAATTCAATCCCCCCCCCCAAATAGTCAGAAGTCTTCTCAGCAAAATGGGCATAAACAGCATCCAGCACTTCTTCGTCACACTTAAATGTCCTCCTCCTTGAGTTTTGAGAAGAGGAAATAGTCACTTGCAGCTATAGCTGGGCTGTAGGGTGGATGGTCGATCTCCTTGAAGACACATTTCTTCACAGCTTCCTTTGCAACAAGAGCTGTGTGCACAAGCGCGTTGTCCAGAAGAAGCGGACACTACCACTCAGCTTTCCTCGCCTTTTTTCTTTGAAGTCTGTGCAGTAGGCCAGCATAGTACTCCCAATTTACTGTGGGGGTTTCCCTCCTTGAAGTCAATAAAGAGTATTCCTTCACAGTCCCAAAGATTGTGGCAATGAGCTTCTTGGTTGATTGAGTGACCTTGGCCTTTAGAGGCGGTGCTTCGGCAAGGTTTATGCCACTGCATTGATTCTCTTTTTGACAAGGGATCATAGTAGAGCACCATATTTTCATATCCTGTAAAATGATTTGCACAACTTCTCTCTCATTACCACGGAAGAGCCCCAAAAATGCCTGACAACAGATGACTCGCTGCTGCTTTTGGTCTCAGGAAAGAAGACTAGGCACCCATCTTGCATTAATCTTATTCATGCTTAAGAATTCGAACGACTGTTGTTTTGGAAAAGCCCAATCTTGCTGCTATTTCTGTAACTTTGAGATGCCGGTCTTCCATAATTTCTCCTTCCACAAGAGCGATTGATGTTTTCAGGAGTGAGCACCTCCAAGGGCCGACCTGCACGCTCTTCGTCTTCAATGCTTTCTCGACCCATTCGAAAAATTTGGCCCATTCTTTTACGGTAGAATATGAGGGGGATGCTTCCTCATGTACACCGTCCAATCTCTGTTTAATTTCATTTGGAGTAAGGTATTCTTTTTGAAGAACTTAATAACAGCGGGATATTCCATTTTGAAAATGTCACAATCTTGTACACATAGCTTTCTTAATGCAACTATATCTGAACAACTAAACACAGCGGAGCTGAAGTTAAAACTGCAATTATTTACTTAGCATATAAGGTATGACACCAGATACTTTTGTGAAGGTAATAATCCTTATCGGCGAGGCCGGAAACTTATGGACCTACCTGTGAATATATATTACATAACTGCAAGTTTTTCATTCAGCTTTTATTGTATTTTGGGGAGTGCTACGCCATAAATGCAAGACTAAGTGACCATTAACTTACAGGAGTGATGCTTGATAACCATAAAATATACAGTTCATCTTATAGACACGTATATCTTTTATGATCCATTAGAAGCACAATGGCTTCTCAGTACATTAACCTGGTCATCAGATGAAATTTCTCTAGCAAGAGTTCGATAAACTGACCCCAGGCTGGAGCACCACAGCATACGATGTTTCTTCTAGGATGAAATGTAAACAGAACGCAATGTAGGTGGTCTTCCATGTACATAGAGATAGCCTCATAATATCTAAGTGCAAACTCGGCGTTCTTTGCATGTTGGCTTTATTGACTTGATACCCGGAGGGTCAGTGAAGTCATTGCGAAAGAAACGCAAAGAGTGTGTAAATTCTTCCCCAAGTTCATAGAGTTTTAATGTTGCTGTAGTTTTTGATAACCAAAGACTTGCTCCCTTCTTTATTACTGGCTTTTAATTTGGGTATTTTTAAAGCATTTTACAGAAGAACAGTCAAGCTATTGTAATCACAAGGTAGTACATTAACAATTTATACTTCAACGCTAATGTTTAAAAAATTTGAACATTTGTCACACCACTTTTAAAAACTTGAAACATTCTAAGAAAAGCCTTAAATTATAAAATTTAGTGCATTCTCCTGTGATGGCCATAACCCTTTGACAGCCTATCGGTCAAGGCATGAGTTTCCCAAAGTGTCATATTTCACTATCATAAAATTCTACATTGATCGAAAAAAAAAAAAGTCGGCTACTAATACGGAAAAGCTGAAATTAGTCAAAATTTAACGGAAACATTGGAACACATGGGGCGTATATAATAAACATTTTACATTTGCTTCATCAATGATTTCACTCTATCCCACCTTCCTTTTAAAGGTCCGCAGGAGGACATTTGGCAAATCAGAATATTGACAAAGCTTTATTTTTTGCAGTCTGTGGAATCAATGTGACTAAAACTTTAATTACCACTTGGGTTTCACACCCCGTTTCTCCAAAAGTAATAATTTCTCTCTTGGACGTATTAATGCGCCCAAGTAATGAATGCTGATTTTGTACTTTTTGGCAAATTGAAACTTTTTAACTTAAATACATGTAAATATTTTGAAAACATACTTGTGTTAGCATCATTGAATTAACAAAAGGGCAAGTTTGTTGTAATAGCACGAATTTAACATGTTTAAACAACTGATGTTTGAAGAAGATTCATAATAAATACAGAATGGGCTTCAATATGATTTTGCAGTTTTATTGTACACTATTCGCAGTTTTTTTATTATATCTTCGCTACCGAGTTTCTGCCATTCCCTGTATTATGTCTGAAGAGATTAATGCAATATGCTGTACTCTTAAACTCAATATACAGAAGAAAAATACTTTTCTATCATAGTTCATTTTCAGCAGACTAAGTTTTCAGAAAGTAATTTTTATTTTTTTAAAGAAACTTACTAACACTGAGATGATTAATGTTATGATAAATAGTCATAAACCAGTAGACATTAAGCTAAAATTAATAATCGACGAAATAGCTTATATGTGAATCCCATTCTCCAACAGTTTTTGTAAAATAATCCTGTATATTGTGTTAGGTCTTCACATCTCCGCCTGCCCGAAAGCGAATGGTAATAATTATTTAATGTTTTATAGCTAGTGTTAGCGAATAAGAAAAATTAAATGTAACATGGAAATGTATGTTCATTTTTAGGTTACCTGGTTGCGTTTACTTTTAGCCCCGAGCGAAGGCTGCCGATTGTAACAATAGCTAAGTGAAGGCAAGTGTGCGGTAAAAGTCAGGATAATAAGTCCTTTGTATTTTCACTTGCAGCAAATCCTCGCAAGGTCGTTATAAATACCAGAGTACCCGGTGGAAGTATGAACGGCTGCACCACACCACGCGATAGCATATTAAAAATCAACCAATCGGAGACGAAAGTTTCAAATGAGCGCACTTGGGCGAGTCAGAGCTCGCCAATGACATTTCAGAATTTTGGAAGCTCAGCAGCGGTGGGCGCGCCTGTGAGGACCCCGATGAGTTTCGACGACCACATGGCAAATAGTTTACGCATAATATAAAATGGGCAACTTCCTTGTGAAGGAATGCTGCTTTCAACTTTAGTTCACATAGTTAGATGCAATTTAGACTTTAGTTCAGACAGTTATGCACTTTTAGACTTCAGTGTATGCAGATGCACTTAAACTTGCTTCTCTGCAGTTCGATTATATAGTTGACGATAGTCACAATAGTTTTATGATGATTATTCGCAGTTTTCGATTTCCACTCAGGCAGTGTACGTTTTCTTACAATTTCGCCGGTAAATGGCAGCGAACGAGGTGGCCGTCCTGAAAACTTCTACCAGAATAAACAATTTAGTTTTTAAATAAAGGTGCTTTTTTATTTTGCATCATGGTCCTTCACCTCCCTTCTACCGTGAACACGAGAGCAAGAAAAGACGCTATGAGCCCCTGAGAAACCCAGAACACAAAGTGGGATCCTCGGGTAGATGTTCAACAAGAAATACATTCATTGAGGGGTCGCAGCCGACAATCAGCGATGACATATCGATTAGCTACGAATCAGTGCCGCCCCCGCGGACCATTTCGGATATAACATCGACAAATACTACTTCATAATTTCTGGCGACTGGCGTGGGGCCTCCATTGTCAACAACCCCTTCAATACATTAGAAATAATTTCTACGGAGTTTTCCAAACCTAAGAAATAAATTTATTTGTTTATGTTTTCTAACATTCTGGCAGGGAATTGTTACATAAAAATAAAAAAAAAAAATTATCACCACCCAATACTATAATTTCATCCTAGCTGTTGTACGTGTCTTTCATTTTGCTCTTGTACAAATAAAAGCCTCTCTCCAATGTTGTATACAGTAGCTTTAAATTCTGTTCTTGAATATGTGCGATAAAGTCCTTCAACACATCAGTTTTCATAGGTTAGCTGAGGAATACTCTTTCCTTTGGATAGCTTCACAACTAATAACTTGCGTGGGCCAGTTCTTCATTTTGTGTATGAAACCGTCTAAAGGCTGCTGAAAAACTTGGTCCAGAAACGTAAAACAAAGTCCGGTATGAACTTGCGCGGAGATAGTGTTTCTTTCCACAAATAAAAATTAATAAAACACTTGGAAATTTGTAACTCAAACTAAACTATCAGGGGAAAAAAACATACTTGTTGTTATGGTAATGCGAAACTGCCATTTGTTATGTAACAAGCCAGTGCTAGAAATTAGGGCAATTACTTAATTTCTTACTTATAAAAGCTCTCAAATTTTCTTTATATATATATATATATATATATATATATATATATATAATGCTAAATTATTATGCAATACTGTAAGATATTTAGCTCTAAGTTAACAGAAATTCATGTTCCTTTAGATTTTCTGCGTTTAAGAAAACGTCATTAAACAAGAGTACAGAAAATAGAAGCCATTCATCAGCAGTCAGCGTGTTAGAAACAGTTCCATTGACATTTAATAGAAACTGATACACTTTAAATAGCTTTGGGTAGGTACACATGTCCTCTCCACGCACAGAAAAACTGCGAAAATGAATGAGCTGCCTTTGCAGGAATGTCTTGTCACATCTTAAGCGAGGAATGCAAATATTATACCGCCACTATCAGACCGTAACTTCCAAGCTCGGTGGGTAACCGATTTGGCAAAGCGTGAGGTCATTTACCCCTTGAGCACCGCCCACTCCCTCTTTCTTCCGGCCAATAGGCTCGCGTGAACAGCGCAAAGTGATTACTTCAGCTCCAATTCGCTGGTCACTAAATCAGTTCAAAATGTATTGGCAACTTTAGATTCCTCTCATAAATTTCCTTACATAATTTAAAAATATTTATACTTTTCGACAGACTAACACCATTATTAATTCTTATATTCACATTTAATTACGTAAATGGTTTAAAATATTTGATAAAAGTATCAATTATGTACTTTCGAAAGTAAAATTACCTGTAATCTTAGTGCAAAATAATTTTAAAAAACAGGAGTAATTTTTTCTCGCTAATCTAAATTACAATTTACTAGCGATGTGTAAAAATTTATAATTGTCTTTATTTAAAAACGAACTACATGAAATATTTTGCGACATTTATAGGTACCAGAGTATAGTTACATTAATTTATAACACGTCTTAATTCTCTTATATAGCAATTATTTCTTATTGCTTTCAAAAATATCTTGAATAAATTTAAACCAAATAATTTAAAAAAATACTTTGCTTTGTTTAAAACTCTGGAACTATTGTTCAATCATGATAAAAATCACATTTTTTTTTTTTTTGGCGACATACTGCCAATTTTTCTGCTCTAAACACTAGCTTTAATTTAGGTAAGAAGTTTTTCAACATATAAATAACTGTTATGATTTTAACTATAATTATTAGGTGCAACCCTAATTGATCTAGATATGAAAACAGTTGTAAAACAACAAGCCTCCGGGCGTAGAAACGCAGAACCAATGTGTGTCAATGCAAATTGGTTCGTATGTTCTAGAAGGGCTATGAGCCAAAATCAATATAAAGATAACCTTGTAGAAGCACTGTTCCAAATTTGCGTTTGTTTTCTTAATAGTGTCTTTATATAACACGGAGTTCTAAGTAACACAAACGCACTGCCGAGCTCTTAAATGAACCACTCAATCAAATTTTATAAGGTTGTAAGACTTACAATAGAGTGATTATACACATTATTACACCAAATTTAATTACAGAAAAATGAACGCAGACACATTATTATTATTATTATTATTATTATTATTATTATTATTATTATTATTATTATTATTATAGTTTAGATCTGTGGTCGCAAGAATCCACTGGTGAACTTAAGATGAATGGAGCAAATTTCCACATTATTATGTCCCCATGCTTTTCTTGTTTTCCTCAACAGAGCGTCTATGCAAACTATCTTCAGTGGTTCGTCGTTTATTTTTCAGAATTGCCAACAACGATATAATTTTACCATATGCTACTGTTCCAATGAATGTTTTATATATTTCATCTCGGCTTCAGATTTTTCACAACGTTGAACATCTGCCTGTGCGATTCTAAGTTTGCTTTTCAGGGTTGCTAACCCAACTATTGTATAATTTTACCATGTTTCAATATGTTCGCGTGTTTTTTTCTGAATAGGAAACCACTGGGTCCTCCGGTTTCTAGTATTATCTGAGGTTAGCTCTCGGTTAGTGTTTCTGTATGAGTTTATTCCTAATTGCGTTTTTTGATTGTTGCGTTGTTAGCATGGATGAATATAATTAATTTATTTTCTGATGTCACAGATTTCAACGTGGCCGCGTGAAAATTTGATATGTTATTAACGCAATATCTAAGAACAGGAAATTTACTGTATACAATTTATCATTTATTCCAATTGTATTTTATTTACTACTTTGAAAACGCATAATTTTATCTAGTAATATGTCTGCACGTAATCTTTTATTTCAGGTAACTTTTTACATTTCACCTTATTCACAATTGTTCGTTAAATTCTCTTTTCTAATGTATTTTCTACTGTTGTGAGGCGGCATTTTTGTAGTAATTTATTTTTATATGTTTAGTCCTCGGCTATAAGCTCAATTTTTTCACCAATTATTAATACAATGTCATAAATATAGTTCCTGTCAGGTGACGATAGAATCTTGAAAAACGTTTCCTCTTATCGAACTGATTAATTTAGAGTTCCTTCACACGAGTTTATTTTCACATCAACTATCTTCACTTCAACTCTGACCTGGCTTAATTGAATGACTCACTGACTTCTATAACTTATGTAACTTGTCTAGCAGATAAATTACCGTACCAGAGTAACTTGCGACTCTTCCTGTTCCGCTCTTTCGCTTTTACACTTCTCCCACTCACTTCAGCCCCAAATAACAAACAAGCATTCTGCAGTTCATTACAACTTTTTTATTAATTCGACTGTCAGTAGGTCTTATGAGCTATAAACACCTTCAATATAACTTTATAAATGTCACGTGATATGATTTTTCTACGCCTATCTTCCTATTGGTGTGATATTATGCTAATTTATATCGTTTCCCTTTCATTGGCTATTTATCTAAGATTTGAACAGGGTCCTCCCACGATCGATTCTAAGATCTTAGTTCTTAGATACGACCTAAATAACTAGACGATTATAGAAAGCGGTATCTAAAATGATATGAGTTTATGATTTCCTTTAGTTCTTGTATGAGTCTTTTCGGCAATGCTAACAAAGAACTCTTGTTTCCTTAAGATGGCGATTAGTTCCCTTATTCGGCCGCTTCCAAAGTTCCATTTTGATCTGAATCTGACAAAAAGAAACCCTCTTAGTCTAAAAGGTCAAATTTCTTGCTAATTCCCTTTCCCTTTAATTTGTATTTTGCCTTCTTCCTTATTCGTGTCTTGGTAGTGTAGTGGTTACCATACTTGCCCTCTAAACCCAAGATCGCGGGGTTCGATCCCGGCCAGGACTGATGGTTTTTTTTTTTTTGGGCGTAAAAATCCTAAGTATGGCTTCCTTCGGAAGGGAAGTAAAGCCGTGGGTCCCGTGTCGTACATTTACGACACGATAAAGAACCTCAAGGCTGAAAAAGAGATCTCTGAGCAAAATTTGTTGGCCCGTCACGCCCTAAATAGAATGGGACGCTGATGACCTGAGATGTTAAAGAGCATCCGTAAATAAACAAAAACAATCTATCTTATTCCTGTAAACAACATGTTTAATCCTTGTCTATGGCCCTTTGGTGATTATTATTTCTAAGCGGGCCTGGGATCGATGGTAGACAATAATTGTCTCAGTTGGTATAACCGTGACGTAAGCATACTATGCAGCAATTTTCTCTTCTTCCTTTGAATAACAATTTCATTTCTCTGGTATACCCATATAAAAATTTCACCCACTTTTGAAATGTATAAATAATATACATTTCTCAGAAATTGAAAAGGCCGATTATCTCACATTCAAAGAATGCAAAAGATTACTGATTAACCAATGACTGGATAATTTTCTTTGAAATAGGAGGAGGCTAAAAGGCATAAACCTGAAATTACTTGAAATAAATCTTGTAGAACCAAAATATGGGGTATGTTAAAAATTTAAGTTTTGTTTATCGAGAAACATTCAAGCGCTTAATAAAAATCAACATTTTAATCCAATATTGACCAAATATTGTGAAATATTTAAGTTGCAATGAGTAATTTTTAGTCAAGTTTAAATAATTTCTTTAATGCGAAAAGTCAATGAAATGGTGGAAGTCTATTGTTTGCATAGTCATACAAAACCAAGTACACGCAAGATACAGTCATTTTTTTTTTAAAGAAAGAAATCCGTTAATACTACGGGGCACTTCTAAACACGCTAAACTTACTTGCATGTGCTTGTCAATTACTGTCAGTAAAAATACAGTTGGAGAAGTTAATGAATACCGTAGAACGCAGCGTGCTTGCTACATCAGAGGCAGCTGGTGCAGCGCATCTGACAGAAATAAATGAGAAAATGAACTCCTGCCCATCGATGGCGGAAAAAATGATTACAAAGTAAATATTCACAAAAAACCTTCACTTATGTGCAGGCAGATGAAGTTTCTTGCCAATGATGCTGCAAGAGATACTACAAGCTGCCTGATATAACATTCTTTGAGGTATTAAAACGTACGCTACTATATTTTTATCTGGTTTATGAATATTTTCTGGAATTTTTCCATTGGAATCAACTGATAATGGCATATTGATTTCATTTATGCATATAAAATTATATGTTAGAAGGGTTTAGCCGTTCTTACATCTATTTAAACCGTATTTTCCAACCATATGCTAAATGGGGTGAACGGTGTCGGATATTTATATAAATGTGGTTGATGGTAAATAAAGAGATAGCACATTTTGGCCCCTTTTGGAATATCAGTCCTAGTAATCAACCATACTTGTCTCGTAGGTACAAGGTAGCGGGCTCAAACCAGACGAAGGCGTAAAAATCCTAAGTGTGGTTTCCTTCGCAAGGGAAATAAAACCTTCGGTCCCGTGTCGTAGATTTACGGCAAAAAATAGAACCTCAAGCCTGAGAGGAGAGGTCTCTGAGCAAAATGATCGGCTGTTTCACACCGTTGAATTTGAATAGTGTGTGACGCCTGTTTTTACTACTGAGGCACCACTGGTGGACACATGAGATGAAATGATATATTGGGAAAGGATTTATTAAAGAAGGAAACGTTCCAGGCCTTAGTTTAGGGTACCTGCCCAGCATTTTCCATTTATGAGGACTGAGGAAAACCTGGAAAAAACTTGAATCGGGGAGGACGGTCCTGGCGGAATACGAACCCCAGACCTCCCGCCGTGAATTGAATGGAACGTTAATGACAAAGATGACAAAGAATGTCTTTAAACAAACCAAACAGTTAATAAATATATTTTAAACGGCAATTCCTTTTGTAAATTATTATTGGTCGAATTTAACCATCCAGATATAGATAAAAACGACGCAGGCCGTGCATTTTGCCATTGGATACTGTTATTTTTGTTTTGATATATTCCTCGCAAGAAATTAAACCGCCACGGGTGGCCGAGGTCATTAAGGCGCGGACTCGTGAGCGGGAGATCTGGGGTTCGTATCCCACCAGGACCTTCCTCCTTGACCGAGGTTTTTTCCAGGTTTTCCTCAGTTCTCATAAATAGCAAATGCCGGGAGGTACCCTAAACTTAGGTCTGGAACGTTTCCTTACTTAAAAAAATAATAAATCCTTTCCCAATACTTATATCATTTCATCTCATGTATCATCAGTGTCCACCGCCTGTGGTGCCTCAGTAGTAAAAACGGGAGTTAAACACTAATATATATATATTCGTGTTTTGGTGTTACTTTCAGTTGTGTGATATAAACTCAACAGTGTAGATATCATAGTTCAAATATTTGTCTATACGTATTATTTATTGTGTTAATTAAGTTGGTTGGGTAGAAGAACTCAGCTAGTTTTGTCATTTTTGGAAGAAAAAAAATGAACGAGGGTTGGTGCAAAACCTTTTCTCTACCAGCTAGCAAGCGTTTTGCATTTTCACGTTGACTAAAGGCTGATTTATACCAAGTACGGTATGGAGCCGTCTCAGCATCCCTGGCACCGCACCAGAGACACAGGCTCACACTAAAATTAAAGCTGGGCTTTGGCGCGCACTGTGCAGGGAACGCCTAGCGCCTCGCTTTTGTTCCTCAAGGTAAATAGCATAGGTGACTTTGTGTCCCTTGGCGCCAAGACGACAATTCTTTCATTCCTAGAATATGCTGCAGAAAAAGTATAATGCGCGGCAAAGTCAAGAGCATGTGGCTTCTGGAAATGTCTACAAATCTTCCCCTTTGTTTCTATTCTTAGGCAGAGAGGTGAGGAAATCAGTGTTTACTTGCTCTTGAAGCAGAGTGCTTTCTTAGAACGCCGTGTCTGTACTTCACGGCGGGATATGAAATGGACATAAGATAAAAAAAATAAATAAAAGGCCAGAACAATAAAAAAACATTCTTTTGTAAGCGTTTAACTTTGCACCAACTGCCAAATTCTTTCGAAATGATGAATGAAATGAAAGAAATTATGAGCTGGGAGTACTTACCGTCTGGTATTCTCCATAAAAAAAATAACGCCATTTTTTTTATTTCGCGAGATTCATAAATCCGATTTTCAGTTTTTTTTTTTTTTTTTTTTAAGCTTGCTGGTACATATGCTTCTGATCATTGTTGGCGTTTAGTTCATTGTTGACGGGCGAAAAGGTAAGACGTGTTTCGGTGTGCTCGTTGATTTTTTATTTTCAAAAAAGATGGATCAAAGAATTTGTATTAAATTTTGCTTAAAAAATGGAATAAAGTGCAACATAGTATTCGAAATGTTGACTGTAGCTTTTGGCGAATCTACTATGAGCAAGACAAGAGCTTACGAGTGGTACAGATGATTCAAAGAGGGCCGTGAAGACGTTCAAGATGACTGGACGTCCTAGCACATCAATAACCGCCGACAACGTCGAAGAAGTGAAGAAAATGATTTTCAAAAAACGCCGAATCAGAGAGGTTGCTCATGAAGTTGGTAAATCATTTGGTTCATGCCAAGCTATTTTTTCGGGCGTTTTGGGCATGAAACGTGTTGTAGCAAAATTTGTTCCAAGATTGCTGAATTTCGAGCAAAACGGCATCGCGTAGATGTCGCTCAGGAATTGCTGAAAGAAGTCAAGAACTTCTTGAAAAGGTCATAACCGGTGACGAACGATGGGTTTATGGGTATGACGTCGAAACTAAAACCCAATTGTCCCAATGGAAGCTGCCTGAAGAGCCAAGACCGAAAAAATTGGACAAGTTCGATCAAATGTGAAGGGTCTTCTCACTGTTTTCTTTGATTTCAATGCCATAGTGCATCATGAGTTCCTGCCATATGGTCGTATGGTCAATAAGGAATACTACCTGGAAGTAATGCTACGAAAACATCCAGATTTGTGGCAAAACCACTCGTGGAAATTACATCATGATAATACTCCTGCTCATACCTCACTGCTTGTTCGTGATTTTTTGGAAAAAAAAAAAAAAACAAAACCGTTATGTTGCCTCAGCCACCATATTCACCGGACATGGCCCCCTGAGACTTCTTTATACTCCCGAGGCTGAAGAAATTAATGAAAGGACGACATTTTGCCACCATTGATGAGGTAAAAACACAATCGCTGAAGGACATACCGAAAAGTGAGTGCTAGAAGTGCTTCCAAGATTGGAAAAAGCGCTGACACAAACGTATCATATCCGAAGGGGATCACTTTGAAGGGGACAGAATTGATGTTGATGGATAAATAAAGATTCTTTAAGAAAAACGAAGTGTTGTTATTTTTTGATCATGCTTGTACATATTTTACTATACAGAGTGATGGTGCAAACTGAGAAGCGGGTAAAAGCAAAAAAGTATCAGTAAAAATGTACCATTTGATAAATAGTTATGATCTACAATTGGATTAGTTTGTAAGGGACAGAGAAGAACATTTCAGTACTTCAGCCTTGCTCAGGGATGGCCCCTAATTGGGTCCTCCGGGATAATAGATGAATTGAGGAATAAAACTGGTGGTCAGCATCCAGGGCGGAGAGGCACGGCTAAAGACGGATCCCCGACAATTAAATTAATTCTCTGCAAGGAGTTCGAACACCTCAGAAGGGCCGCTTCCGTACCAAACGCAGGGGAAAACATTTCCAAAGTTCAAGCTATCATCACATCGCACACAGCGCCAAAGAAATGAAATGAGATGTAATGTGGTGGTACAAAGGATAGCCGCCCCAAAGGAATTGATCTCGGGACCTCTCGAATGCGGGACCTGTGTATTACTGTCTGAAACACCCCGCTCGATGCTGTGTGGTCAGGATTCCTGGAGGATACAGGTTTATACCCAGATGCACTATTGGCATTTTCAGCACATCCTTGAGCAATATGACTATCGTAACATGCAGCATATTGTTTGTTAAAATCAGTAGACCAGGAATACCTTATGTTTAATAAAAACTTTTTACAGCGAGATGTTGTTTAGATTGTTTTTTACTAACTAGTATTACTGCACATCTTAATAATACCTACATTCACAATACTCTCGCAAATGGTTAATTTCGGGTCCCAAGTTTATTGAGACTTTTTTGCTTGTGCTGTGCCTTTCATACTTTTACCTTATATGAGGGTAAGTCCATAAGTTTCCCGCCTAGCCAATAAGCATTATCCTCTTCACAAAACCCTTATCTGGTGTCATACCTTATCTGTTAAATAAATAATTGCAGCTGTAACTTCCGCTCCGCTGTGTTCAGTTCTTCAGATATAGTTGCAAAAAGAAGACTGTGTGTAGAAGATTGTCTATATTCAAAATGCAGTATCGAACTGTATTTAAGTTCTTCACAAAAGAAGGAGTTACTGCAAATGAAATTAAACGTTACTGCAAATGAAATTAAACTGCGATTGTACGGTGTATATGGGGAAGCGTCCCTCTCATATTCTACCGTAAAAGAATGGGCCAAACTTTTTCGAATGGATCGAGAAAGCATTGAAGACGAAGAGCGTGCAGCTGCTCACTTCTGAAAACTTCGCTATTGTGGAAGGAGAAATTATGAAAGACCGGCGGCTCAAAGTTACAGAAATAGCAGCAACGTTGAGCCTTTCTAAAACAACAGTCCTTCGAATTATTCATGAACATTTAAACATGAATAAGGTCAGAGCAAGATGGGTGCCTAGACTTCTTTCCTCGGTTCAAAAGCAGCAACGAGTCATCTGTTGTCAGGCATTTTTGCAGCTCTGCCGTGGCAACGAGAGAGAAGTTCTGCAAACCATTGTTGCAGGAGATGAAACCATTGTTCTCTACTATGATTACTTGTCCAAAAGAGAATCAACGGATTGGTGTAAATCTGCCGAAGCACCGCCTCTATAGACCAAGGCCTTTCAGTCAACCAAGAAGGTCATGACCACAATCTTTTGGGACTGTGAAGGAGTGAAGGCATACTCTTCATTAACTTCAAGCAGAGAATACAACAGTAAATGGGGAGTACTATGCTGGCCTACTGCACAGACTACGTGCTTTCATCAAAGAGAAAAGGCAAGGAAAGCTGAGTGGTGGTGTGTGCCTTTTTCATGACAATGCGCTTGTGCACACAGCTCTTGTTGCAAAGGAAGCTGTGAAGAAATGTGACTTCAAGGAAATCGACCTACCACCCTAGAGTCCAGGTCTAGATCCCAGTGACTATTTCCTCTTCTCTAAACCCAAGAAGGACCTTCGAGGAAGGAAATTTAAGTGTGACGAAGAAGTGATGGATGTTGGTTATGCCCTTTTTGCAGACAAGACTTCTGACTGTTGGGGGGTGGGATTCAAATATTAATTCAAAGATTTGAGAAGTTTATTGCAACAAAGGGTAAATGTATTAAAAGTGAAATATTGGCAGATTGAAGCTCCACACACCGACAGTCAAAACCGCAATTTGCCGCTGATACGGCCGATTAGTGCTGCTTAGTTTCGAGATAGTGCGGAGTTACTGTATTAATGAACATTATTGCGCTTCGTTTCTCTATTTCCCGTGGTTTAAATATTTAATAGGAGAAAACAGTTTGCTAAATAGTGCTTAAATTCTAAACAAGAGAATCAGCGTTTGACAGACGTCGTGTGTTAACAAAGAGGAAAATGGATGATATCGCTGTTCAATTACATCAATTGCCGCGAAAATCTTTTGCAAAGTTAGCACAACACCAAGAGCTCCGTCAAACATGGACATATTCTGCTAAAATTTCATCTTTACAAGATTACTGAGGAGCATGCATTGCATCCCTCCCACTCAGGAAAAAGAAACATCCTGAAAGAAGTAAGCACGTTTTCAATACTATGCCGATTGCGCGGAAGGCTGGTTTTGGGCAGTTGCTATGTGCTCCCGACTGCCGGCCCGAGGGAAAACGAAACGAATGCCCAGAATAATAAAACACCGAGAAAGCATGCATGTTTAAGTGAAAGTTATTTGTTAATTAATTTGTATATAATATCAGTCCAGTTGAGTAGTTTTTCAGAGGTTCTTCTCAAGTTAAAGTGCAAATTAATTATGTGCCTTTCATTTGGAGTAAATTATTAGTGACAATCAACTATTGTTCTAAATGTTTTAGTATTGATGAATACGTTTAGAGCATAATAACACATGAATTTCAAGCAAACATACCGAGGGTGCCAAAAATGAATACACGCTTTCACAGTAGATATCTATTTAATATATTTCAAAGTTGCACCGAAAAACAACAGTAATATGTAGTATGATGTTCTGTAAACAGATGAGACACACATACATTATGATAGCGTTGTAATGTTAAGTTATGATTATTACTATACGGTGAGCAATGCTTGACGCAACCGCGGGACCGGCCGGCAGCGCTAGGTCGGTAGAGGCGGTGAGGCTGGAGTATTTTCCCCCTCCGTTGCGCAAGTCTTCAGTCTGAGTTGAAATCCTGCGCAAGTAGCTCACCGCCGACACAGCAGCCAGCCTCGCCGCAATCCTTCACGCAACCAGTTTCAAAAGTATATAAAATAAAAATATTCGTTAAACAATAACTAACTAACAATATGTTAGAATGGTAGAACATGACTCGTCAATTCCAATTTCTGAATAAGAATAATGGGGCATTTCATTGGTCATACTTCGGGCTTAATAGTTGCAATTTGTATTTTGTGCTCTGAATCTAAGTTTACCAAAAGATTTCTGAATTTTTAACATATAAATGAGTATGGAGAGTGCTTATTCATACAGTAATTTACTACGAAAGACATCAATACTTTTACGATATTTTTATAGTTCGAGCTTCACAGATCCTTAGGCTGCTTGCTGTTGCCAAGCTACCTTTAACGTTGCATAATTATGAATATTCTGACTGTCAATGTATGTGTATCATTTTTCATTGTCTCATAAATCATTATTTGTATCTATACATTCAAGAGCGAATGCTATTAATATTTCTCTTATGCTTTGAGGACCCCTCGGTGGCTCAACAACCACAGTTTGGAAACCGATATATTAAACTATTTGAAAAATTGAGTTAATAATAAATAAATATTTATTTTTGCCAAAACCCCATGTAAATATGCCCTAGAAAATCCATAAACTCATATTTTGGAGAAGAGCACTCAATGTTAACAAGTTTTGGGGTAATTTAAAGGTAGTAAGTGTATTTATTTCAATAATAGCTTGCGGATACATAAATACTTAACTAGTGCACGGGTCTATTTAGACCGCACGTGTTCCTATTTACACATATGAAATGCTGAGAAAACAGAAAAAATACCAAACACATAGATTTACATATATACACACATTATGAAATAACCCTCTCCCTACCCATCATTTTGGACAAAATAAATTGATGCATTAATAATTATTTTAAATTTATAATATGAGGATACTAAACGGTGTGTGTATGTGTGAGAGAGAGAGAGAGAGAGAGAGAGAGAGAGAGAGAGAGAACCAACAGACCTTTTAAATATATAAATACATTATATGTTATGTCCTTTCTAGCCAGAGAATTTCTCATGCCCATCTTATCTTCCTAATAAACTTACATAGTCCTTGCCAATATCAAATGTCGCCCTCATTTTTTTTTTGATTAGTTTATTTACGGATGCTCTTTAACATCTCAGGTCATCAGCGTCCCATTCAAACGAAGGCGTGAAACGACCGACAAATTTTGCTCAGAGGTCTCTTTTTTCAGGCTTGAAGTTCTTTATCGTGACATAAATGTACCACACGGGACCCACGGCTTTATTTTTCTTCCGAAGGAAGTCATATTTAGGATTTCACGCCCGCCATCGGTCCTCGCCGGGATCGAATCCGCGATCTTGGGTTTAGGAGGCAGGTATGGTTACCACTATACCACCAGGACCGACTACTATTCCTTCTTCACCTCATAAAATTTTCGGAGAGAATCGGCGACCTCCAGCACTCTTTAGCTTCACATTCTGCAAGCACATGTACCCAGTTTTACTTCTTACCACACATAGGACACATTCTTTCGCCTACCTCATCCGTCATTTCCTGTGCTTTCTACCTCACGAGACGCAGTCAGGCAGTTGCAGTTCTGTCTTCTCCTATCATTTCGTTTATATATGTTTACCTTCCCATGCCAATTTTGGGTAAATTATATAAAAGACGTTGGCAACCTCAAAAATGTAAGACAAATGCTACTTGTATGATTATCCCACTTGTTTGTCTTTTGTTTGGCACCAGAGCGACTTTATAGTAACCGAAATGAGCTGGAAATTGTTTTTTTCACAATGTTGCCAAAAGGAAAAGAGCAAAAACTCCCAACCGGAACATAGCTGTGGTTCTTAAGCATTAGGGCTACAGTATGAGTTTTTATCTGGCTCTATTTTGTGACCTACTCGGCCGTTGTCAAAGGTTTTCTTGTGTGTTTATCTTCAGGTCGGGCGTTTACCGCTCTTTCTTCTTGTTTTGGTACAAGCGTCACAGTCTCTTCCAGAATATCTTAGTTCGACAATAAAGAGTTTATATTTTTAATGTCTATCATTCCTTGATCAACTTCAATTTGAAAATCCTCAACATTGTAGCAATTTTCTTAAAATAAACTGACTGCATTTAAAATTAGATTTCATAAAATGTTACAATTTGCCATATTTTACACCTTTTTCTTTTATTACCTTCTCTAGCCACCATTTTCTCCAAGATAAGTTACTTTGTTGATGCTTGCAGTTGCTTGGGTTGTAAAAGGCTATGCAAACATCTTCAGCCATTATTCAGCCTTCTGTTGTCTATTTTCTGTCTTTTTCCATTTGTCGTCGATTTGTTTGCCCCTCTTTCAGTCTTTTTTGCCCACAAATAGATCATTCTAGTTGTCTAAACTTATACACTAGTCAAACGCTAGAGATAGTTTCCAAATACATTATTGCTAAAATACTTTTTCTACCAGCCCAACCGCCACGGTCGTTAAATCGCGGACTCGTGAACGGGAGGTCTGGGGTTCGAATCCCGCCAGGACCGTCCTCCCTGATTGAGGTTTTTTCCAGGTTTTCCTCAGTCCTCATAAATGGCAAATGTCGGGGAGGTACCCTAAACTTAGGCCTGGAACATTTCCTTCCTTAAAAATAAATCCTTTTACAATATATCATTTCATTTCATGTATCACCAGTGTCCATCGCCCGTGATGCCTCTGTAGCAAAAACGGGCGTTAAACACTATTCATTCATTCTACCAGCTCATAGACATATGATAAAATATTTAAAGAAATTACAACGTAATTTGAGGGAAATTTAATATAGAGAGGGGTGCCAAAAATGTATAAACACTTCAAGCAAAGAAAAAACTGCGTTCTGAATTCACACAAACAGAAAATGATGAGCACTAATCATCTTAGACTTTTACAGTTACAACAGTTGCTCAAAATGCCCACCATCGGCATCGATACACTTCTGAGTACGTTAAACTACTGATTGAGCAACGTTTGCGAAAGTGTCCTCAGCGATTGCAGCACATACCGTTTCAATTTCTTCCCGAAGTGCTGCCAGTGTAGCTGGTTTTCTACGGTATACAGCGTCCTTAATATTTCCCCATGCGTGCAATTGTTACTCGAATTAGCGGTTCTATTCTGTACACACTACTCCATTGCCTTTGAACTTCAACAACATTTTCTGTTTTCCCATACCACTTCAAAATTGCTTTCCGCTGTTCAAACGATAACCTTGACTCCATTTTGTTGTAGCACCACTAGCATAACGTAATGTGAATCACATCTGTTTACAGAAATTCATAAGGTAACCTAGGCTTCATTTGCTCATTGCTGATTTACCTGTCACGTAGCAATGCAACGATATCATAATGTATGTGAGTCACATCTGTTTACAGAACATCGTACTACACATTACTGTTGTTTTTCGGTACAACTTTGAAACGTATTAAATATGTATTTACTTTGAAGGTGTGTATACATTTTTGGCACCCTCAGTTTTTTTTCAAAATTCTTTAAATTAAAACATTTTTTCATTTATTTTTAATATTCCAACTTATATACACATATCTCTGTAAACCACTCAATATCTTCATTCCAACAAGACAGTATATGTGGAATATCTATCTTATAAAGAGAAAATTTGAAATGTAATGTAAGCCCTTTCGTAACATTTTAAAGACTAACATCATGTATTGCATAATTATTTCTAATTGTGATATCCAAAGTACAATTGATTCAAATCAGGCTGAAGTTAAATTAACATTTAGTCATAATATTGAGTAGTTTTAATCGATTTTCGCTTCCAAACCCACATCGCGCCAAAATCATTCATTGCTCGTAATTTTTCTAGTTTTTTTCGAATATTTAAATACATTTTACTCACTTTAAAGTATTTAAACATCAATTAAAACTGGAGTCGTCACAGCTCAACATAAGGATATTCAATGTCACTGTGTTAATCAACCATAGTTTTTGTCTTGCAACATTTCGTAAATTTATTTCACGATTTGTAAAATGTTTGTTGCCTGCGTCCGCAGCAGAAAGTAAGCTGCTCGGGGCCTAAGTCGCACCAGTAGCCGATTCCATTAATGAATAAGTTCACTTTGCATTTCTATTCGCATACTTTGATCAATAAAAGCATATTCCTAATATTACTTTTATTTCATAGTAGTAGTAATGGACGTTCTATTGTACCAGTTTTAGAATACATTCAAATAAATACAACTGTCGCAGGGGCCTTACGGCCTTAATATCCTCCCTACAAAAATTAAAAAGACCATACATACACACATTCATACAAATCTACATGTATACATACAAATACACAAATACTTCGATATATTTACGTTTTCTGTTAATAATTTTATATACAAACACATTAACACGAGTGGATCACTTACTCTTAAACTCCTTTTCCATTTACTCCCACCCCCTCTCCTATACCCCCTCTTCACTCTAGCCATTAACCTTCTTTGTCGAGTCTTCTCTAGAAATATTCCCAAATTGTGTGGGTATCTCGTATGCACCAACACTTGCCGGCAAATGTTCAAACTTGTATTGGCATTCAAAAATCGCGGTGGCAAATGCTAGCCTCTTAAAATCTCCCTTTCCCTGCATTCTGCCAAAATATGCCTCCAGGTATCGCTTTCTCCGCACAATGGGCAAATTCTCATAAGTTCTAGCCTGTGTTATAGGCGTTGTTCAAACTAGTTTATCTGCAGTAACTCCTACAGACATTTTTTTTTCTCTGTTCTAGTGGTGGTATTTCAATACAACATACCGCAGTACATTTTGCTTTACTAACACTCTGTAACTAAAACATAAAGACGTGGATAGTTATACCGATCTCTTAACCACAGACTGAATTATAACAACACAAACATGTGAAGAATGCTCGGTTCTGTAATAGAAAACTGCGAATAACATACACCCATCAACTTTTGTAATTCCTTAGGCGTAACCTTGGCACACACACGCTGCGCTTAGCTATGGCCGTAGGCCAAAAATAACTCAGCATTTCTTCCAGCTTCGCTTATAAGTATTGATTCCAACATTCGGAACTTAAAATGTTGTTCATGGCGTAAACATTCCCCCTCTCATATTTTACAGTGCCACCAACAAAATTTGAAGATATTTCAAGCATTAAGCTATCAATTATTTTATTAATTGTTCAATTTCAGATCCTAAAAGAATCTGGATTAGATCCTAAGTTAAAAATGGATTTTAAAGAAAAACTTTATTGTTCATATATAGAAATTTATAAAATTCATTAAATGCTTCATTAAAAAGTTTATACCTACAATATATTAATATAAAATTACAAGCTGTTTTCCTGCACAAGAATTCTGAGAAAAGTATTTATAATCAAAATAATGCCATTTTTTCTCGGTTGCTTCAAAAATAGCGATATATCTATGAGAACTATTCATAGAAATTTGTTTCTCACAACTTAAAAAAACATATACTGGATGTTACAATTAATTTCAACGTTCTTTGTACCAGATTCAACACTATTTGAAACTCTCGTATTCGTCACAAAAATTGTGCAGTCACTTGTTTGCTTACAAGCACTAGAGGAAAACATTTATTCTTATGTGCATAAGTTAGTTTTGTAAATACTTTTGTAATGTCGATTTGAGTGATTTCTCTTTAGAATACCGCCATGGGTGGCAGAGGTCGTTAAGACGCGAACTCGTGAGAGGGAGGTCATAAGGTTCGATTCCCACCAGGACCGTCCACGCTGACTAACGTTTTTTCCAGGCTTTCCTCAGTCCTCATAAATGGCAAATGCCGGAGAGGTATCCTAAACTTAAGCCTGGAACCTTCCTTCTTTAAAAACTACTCCTTTCCCAATATATCACTTCATCTCATGTATCATCAGTGTCCACCACCTGTGCCTCAGTAGTAAAAACGGACGTTATACACTACTCAAAATACTCTTTAGAATATTATTTTGTTACTTCTTTAGAAATATATACCGAGGTTGCCAAAAATGTATACAAACTTTCACAGTAGATATATATTTAATATGTTTCAAAGTTGGACCAAAAAACAACAGTAATGTAGTATGATGTTCTGTAAACAGATGTGACTCACATACAATATGATAGTGTTGCTACGTGACAGGTAAATCAACAATGAACAAATGAAAACATGATATTAACTGCCCCGTGTACCTTAACATGATACGCACATCCGTCTTATCCTCCATTTATACATACTATGGAAACCGGGAATTTTACTTCCAACAGTATGGTGCACCACCGCATTACCACCGAGGTGTACGTGTGTACCTTGATGGCTATCTTCCAAGGCACTGGATAGGACGAAGAGGTCCGATTGAGTTTCCACGCGTTTTCCGGATCTAACTCCGTTGGAGTTCTACCTATCGGGAACTCTTAAGAATGTTGTATACCGTAGAAAACCAGCTACACTGACAGCACTTCGGGAAGAAATTGAAACGGCATGTGCTGCAATCGCTGAGGACACTTTCGCAAACGTTACTCAATCAGTAGTTCAACGTACTCAGAAGTGTATCGACTCCGATGGTGGGCATTTTGAGCAACTGTTGTAACTGTAAAAGTCTAAGATGATTAGTGCTCATCATTTATGTTTGTGTGAATTCAGTTTTTTTATGTTAACAGAGTTTTTTCTTTACTTGAAGTGTGTATACATTTTGGCGCCCTCTGTATATATATTTAAAATCATACGTTATGTATAATTCTGTTCATAAACTTTATTGTTATTAATAATATTGTCTTTTTTGAGGTTATCTAGTCCTTTAAAATTAGTTAAAAGTTTTCAGTCTTCTATATTTTCCTGAAAAAAGCTTTATGTTTAAACTGATTTAGTTCATTTACATGTGGAAATTATTTTTATTAAAAATGTATCTTATATTTACAAATAACTCCTTAAGGAGGGTATCACATATCTGCATATTTGAAAAGACAAGCTGTAATATTCATCGTATTATA
Organism: Metallyticus violacea; assembly: GCA_030762175.1. Classification (NCBI taxonomy): domain Eukaryota; kingdom Metazoa; phylum Arthropoda; class Insecta; order Mantodea; family Metallyticidae; genus Metallyticus; species Metallyticus violacea. The sequence continues at coordinate 13,067,631 of CM060843.1, forward strand.
AACAAGTTAGCTGCTTATAAACTATTGTGGCCTGTTTTCTTTTTGTCAACTAGGATGATATATTTTTTAAATTAACAGTCAATTTAATATATATATTTCTCGTTTTTCATGTATAGAAGAAAAATATATGAATAACCATAATAATCCTTTAGATACAACAAAGAACATTTACTACTGTAACGAAAAAATCAGTTGTTTGGACTTCAGGGATGAGATACTTTTTTCTCTATTCACTTTCCCCGTTGTCGTCAACTCCCCTCCACCTCCTTCGCCATGCGATGTACCCGTGAGCGAGGTGTGACTCTGGGTGGGTGCCCGGCAGCCAATGGCGATGCAAATTAATTATTGCCTGTCGCCTGAATTTGTGAGCACTCATTTGTTTAGCTCACCCCATCGCCAAAACATCGCATTTGGTCCAACACCAAGCCATTCCTCGCTTTCAGATTCTTTGTGGACAATCTCACCTAATGAATGAGACTAAACGCCCAGGGCAGGATTGGTAGCAGTTCAGTTTCTCGTGTTCCATTAGAATTACTCAACATATTTGCTAGTTTCCGGGCAAGAATATACTACAAGGATTTTAGTACTAATGCTTCTGGTGCTTTCAAAATGAATTTCCAAATAAATTATTGTTTATTCATAATTCTAATAGAGAATTTCAACATTTCAAAGCAGTCTATCAAATGATGATGATGATGATGATGATGATGATGATAATAATAATAATAATAATAATAATAATCCAGATTACAGCATCTTTCAGCATAGTTCAGAGGACAACATTGAGAATCATGTAGACGTCGCAAACGGCAGCTTAGACAGTCCATAACTTTAGCTTAATAGACCAGATTCCTATTTCAAATAGCTCACACATTGTCCTCGCGAGATGGGATCTAACAAACACACTTTTCCAAATTCCTCAGAATAATGGAAACCGACTGGAGAGCTCCAAATTAGCAAGCTAACAAATTGCTACAGAGGTGATAGCTACTTAAATGCAAAACGTTATACTATTACGTGATAGTTCACCCTGTCTTAATACAAATTATAGGTTAACTGATTTTTTTTTACCGTCACGAGTGGCCGAGGTCGTTAAGGCCCGGACTCGTGAGCCGGAGATCTGGGGTTCGATTCCCACCCGGACCGTCGACCCTGACTGAGATTTTCTCCAGGTTTTCCTCAGTCCTCATAAATGGCAAATGTCGGGGAGGTACCCTAAACTTAGGCTTGGAACGCTTCCTTCCTTAAAAAATAATCCTTTCCCAATTTATCATTTCATGTATCATCAGTGTGTCCACTGCCTATGGTTCCTCAGTAGTAAAAACGGGAGTTAACACCATTCAAATTAACCACATTTCAGCTTTGAGATTATATATATATATATATATAGTCTTCTTACCTTTGAAGAACCCAAGTTGTTCGACATATAGCCAGGGATAATTCTGTGAATATTTCAGTGTTTTATCACTTTCCTGCTTCTTTAGTTATTGTTTAGTTATATTGTTCAAAGTGTTACTTTATTTTTCATTAATATTGTACATATATTTTCATTTGAATTACGAAAAAACTAATTGCTGAAATTATTTACATTTTGATTTATATGCTATATACATAAAACTGTTAAGTCACTGGTAAAAAGTGCTGAAACAAATTTTATGAACTATTTCGCTTTCTTCTTTTACTTCTTATAATCATAGAATCACATAATTAGCCTTTAGGCTTATAAAAATATTTTTAATTCCTTTTTCAATGTTTGCTTCCTTAAAATCGAAAAAAAAAAGTTATTTATTTCTCTATTCCATCATTTCCTATACTTTACAGGTAACATTTTAATTTTTATTACACGTAGAACAATTAAGCTAAAGCCATTTTCGTATATAGCTTATTTCTTACATCTCCGACCCTCCACGGGCAGCCGAGGTCGTTAAGGCATGGACTCATGGGCGGGAACTTTGGGGTTCGAATCCCGCCAGGACCGTCCTCCCTGACTGAGGCTTTTTCCAGGTTTTCCTCAGTCCTCATAAATGGCAAATACTGGGAAGGTACCCTAAACTTAGGCCTGGAACGTTTCCTTCCTTAAAAAATCCTTCACCAATATATCATTTCATTTCATATATCAGTGTCGCCGCCTGTGATGCCTCAGTAGTAAAAACGGGCGTTAAACACTATTAAAAAAAAACTTGCATATCAGATATTAAATTTATCTGCACATATGAAACATTTTTAAAATATATGCTAAATGTTGTTTTGTTGTTCCCTGGCAAATTGCAGTATTTGGTGTTACATAATAGTGCAGTTTTAGTTAGAAATAGTGAATAATTGTTTTGCTGATTATTCTTAATCTTTTTAAAAGACACTTCGTAATTATTCATTTGTCTTCAGATCACCTAGAGATGGTTAATTTATACCAAGACTGTACATTCAAATCATAAATACTACAACTCAAATTAGGTTGCAGCGTTTTAATGACAGTAATTCGCCCGGTCAAACGTATTTAGAATGGGCGTAAAAATCGTTTGTTTTATTGCTCTTACAGCTTCCAAGGGATGCCGGAGATGCCACAAGCGATGGGACGCTATGAACCTGGCGCTTTTGAAGCATCTATATTTAGAAGTTTTGTTGCTAAAGTTATATTTATTTTCCGTCATTATTGTTTACAGTTTTCTTTGTTGAGTTGCAGGTGACCGAATCAAGGTGACCTCTCTCCTATCCAAGAAAAACATACCTATGGTTCTACTGCAGATAGTCAGTTGTTTGTTTGTTACTTTTCAATGTATCAGTCCATAATATTTTGTTGCGCCTTCGAAGTGATATTGCAACATTATTAATGCATTTCTTCTTCTTCTCTATCACGTCCTGAGTGTTCTGATTTCACACTTTTGTTTCTAACCATTTTTTTTTTGTCTTCCAATTGATGTTCTTTCTTTAGGGTTATATGGTAATATCAATTTTTGTTATTTTATTATTCTTTCTTCTGTCATTCTTTTTAGGTGTTTTACCAATTCTTGTTTACAATTCCCTAATTATTTGAACTTCTAATTATTTACATGATCTTTTGTGCAACCTTTGACAGATCGTAAAAGCGTATTTCTGTTGATTCTCTTCTTCTTTTATTATGTCCAGGCCTCCTTAAATTAAAAAATAACTAATAAGGCCATGGAATAAGGCCATGTGTGGAATCTTAATTGTGTGTCTTTTCTCAAAGTATTTCTAATTTTTCCACACAAAGCTTGGAACATTTGTATTTTTTATTAATATCTTTATTTTCTTCATATGTCATCACAATATAAATATTGAATATGTGATATGAGTTACATTTTTTTATATGACAGTTTTGCTCTAATTGGGTATTTACCTCGAAATGCCATTACTTTTGTTTTAGTCTTTGAAAGTATTTTATTATATTTTTATTTATTTTTAGTTGTTATTTTCCTTTATGTAGCCTATTTTCCTTGACAAAAATAATACCATCTGCTAATACCAAAATATTTACTGTTTTATTTTGTTCTAACTTTATTCCTTTATGTATAATGTTTTTCTATTCTTTAAGAATGTCGTCATTATATTAAATAATATTGCAGAGAGACTGAGTTCTCGTTTTAGACCATAATTTGTTTTGATTTTTCCTGTTATATCTTTTTTTCTTAACATCTATTATCATTTTTGTGTACACATATAACCTTTTTATGACTTTTAACTCTATCAAAGGCTTTTTCTAGGTCAACAAATGCCACATGTGTTTTATGTTACATTATCTTTGTTTTCTATAATTTGTTTTATTGTAAAAACATTATCCATACATAATCTGCCAGTTCTAAATCCATTTAAAAGCATTACTTTTTACATTGCATGAAATATTTAATCTGGAGGTAGTGATCCTTGCATAAATTTTATATATTATATTTAATAAGCTTATCTCTATACAGTTTTTTGCATGATTTTTTGTCTCTTTTTAAATATTGCGACAATTATAATTATTTCCCATTCTTTCGGAATGTTCTTCATTCCCCAACATATATTCGATAAATGTAATAGACTTAGTTGTAATATCAACCCTCCATACTTTATTAATTACACCGTGATGTTGTCTCTTCGTAGAGTTTTTCTATTTTTGATTCTTTGCATTTCATCTAATGTTATTTAATGCACTGTTCCTTCTTCCCGTTCTTCATTTTGCATATCCCCTCTGTTGTCATTATATAATAATTTTTGTAATATTCTATCCATTCTATTTACGAGACGCACGGCAATTTAGCTTTGTCTCGTTCTGCTGATTTCAGTTATCTCATTACTTTTCAGTTATATTTTGACTTCCATATACATGTTCTATGAACAATATATTCCACGAATTCAAATGGCTCTCTTATATTTTTGCTTTTGCTATATTCCTTTTTAATTTATAATAAACTGAATTTTCATTCTTAGACTTTTGAAATATTTAATGTATGCTTCTTTTTACCTTTTACTACTGTCTGTATTTCTACATTCCAGCATCTAGGGTCTTTGTTTCTTTTTGATTTCTTTTTATTACCAAGTACTGTTGATATGGTGATTTACGGACGCTCTTTAACATCCCAGGTCATCAGCGTCCCATCTAATTCAGGATGTGAAACGGCCGATAAATTTTGCTCAGAGGCATCTTCTTTCAGGCTTACGACAAGACCCACGGCTCTACTTCCCTTCCGAAGTAAGCCACACTTAGAATTTTTCGCCGGAAAAAATCCATCGATCCTAGCCGGGATCGAATCCGCGATCTTGGATTTAGGAGGCAAGTATGGTTACCACTACACCACCAGGACCGACCCAGTGTCTCTTTTACTGTTTGCAGGATATAGTGTTTTTTGTTTGATATTCTTTTTCTAAATCATTTTAAGTATTAATTTCTATTAATTTCTGTGTCATTCTATATTGAAAGGAATCTTGTATACTTTCATCCTTTAATAGATGTGTTTTGAATACCTCTGTTACAGGTATTTGGTTTTATATTTCATTTGTATTTATTATATTGTTTTTCCATTTAGTCAGTAGAAGATTTTCGAGATTAACAAAAAGTGATATGTATACAATTCTACCCCTCTACATATTGTTATATCCTTAATTTGATTCTTTATTAAACTGTTTATTTTAGTTTCTTATTTTCTAAATACGTTTATTGTCTTGTTAATGTTAACACAAATAAAACTATAAAAAGAAATTTATATACCAATTAATAGATACCAAATTACAAAAACAATTCCCAATAAATGCACAAATGTTACGAAAAGTGTTAAAGGTGCAATGTATTTAAATTGTGGTATTTGCTGATAATAATTAAAAGAATTACGAACATTACAAAATTAATCAAATAAACAGAGCAAGGATAGTTATACTGCTATGGAGTATTGAAATTTGATAGTTGATCTTCGCGTGTTATGATAATGCACACACTTAGCCGATATTACTTTCAGTATTAAACTGTTCAACGTTTGCATATCCTTATTACAATCTGGTTTTTATCTACAAAGACAAGTAATAACAAAACTTTACGCGAACTTATAATTTTTTATTAGTAAACCAGCCGGGACATATAAAATTACCGATTGTTTACATATATATATATATATATATATATATATATATATATATATATATATACATATTTTAATAACGTGTTTTTGCTGTTCTAGTGAAGTGCAATTAAATTATCGCTATTATTAAACATTTGCCTAGAATGAAAAAATATATATCCTATATATTACTATTAAAAGCGGATCGAAAATTGTAATTAAAGAGAGAAAATTTTATTTCCTTTAGAATACTAAGTATCTGATCTTCATATATATTAAACAGTTTGTCAGGTCATTTTAACGAAATTAAAATTTACTCCTAGATTTCTAGGGAAGTAAAATACTGCAGGAAAAACAACAAATTAGCTGTAAAATGTACTATACCTTTAGAATTTCCCGTGTAAAAATACTATACTTGTGTTCGACTACAAATGCCGTAATAAGGAATAATTGATTTTAGAGAATGGAGGAAAAGTCAATTAAAAAAAAACTCGTAGGATACGGTTTTTTTTTTCGGTTTAGCTGAATAAAAAATGTTTATACTCTGATACCATAGACCATTTGTTCAAGACTAGGCCTTCTCTAATAAGGTTTCTACACCAAGGAGTAGATAGTTACGCTTGTTTTCCTAGGAAGGGTAAAGTGGCACGTAGGAAACCAAAGTACCGGGTCATTAACATATATGGCTACCGCATTAACGGCATATGCATCCTGAAGGGACATCACTCCATTGGCCGGTACTATTGTTATGCATTCCTCTCTACTCCTCTCCAGTCGAAAGGAGTCATTACGATGGCTAAAGAACATGTGACTCACGTCGTATGAGATGGGGATAAATCACACACACACACACACACACACACACACACATATATATATATATATATATATATATATATATATATATATATATATATTATTCGTAATAGAGAGTAAATGCAGAACTGTATCACTCAGTTTACAGAAGAGGGGAGAAAAATGTACGGTTAGTCCTAACAAGACTTTGCAACTGTATATATGGCTACAGAAATGCGAGGGTAGATCCATAAGTTTCCGGCCTAACTATTTTCTAGGTATGATAGAGACAAAAACTATATTTCACTTTTCAATATAGTTACTCTTTATTGCAAGACGCCTCTCACATCTTTGAATTAATATTTCAACCCCCCTTCCCAAATTAGTGGGAAGTCTTGTCTAAAAAACGAGTATGAACAGCATCCATCACTTCTTCGTCACACTTAAATTTCCTTCTTCGAAGCTCCTTCTTGAGTTTTGAGAAGAGGAAATAGTCACTGGGAGCTAGATCTGGGCTGTAGTGTGGATAGTCGATCTCCTTGAAGACACTTTTCTTCACAGCATCCTTTGCAAGAAGAGCTGTGTGCACAGGCGCGTTGTCGTGAAAAAGGTGCACACCACCACTCAGTTTTCCTCGCCTTTTCTCTTTGATGGAAGCACGTAGTCTGTGCAGTAGGCCAGCATAGTACTCCCCATTTACTGTGGTGTTCCCCTCCTTGAAGTCAATGAAGAGTATTCCTTCACAGTCCCAAAAGATTGCGGCTATGATCATCTTGGTTGACTGAGTGACCTTGGCCTTTAGAGGCGGTGCTTCGACAGGTTTACGCCACTCCATTGATTCTCTTTTGGATATGGGATAATAGTAAGGTCCACAGTTTCGTCTCCTGTAACAATATTTTGTATAACTTCTCTCTCGTTACCACAGCAAAGCTCCAAAAATGTCTGATAACAGATGACTCGTTGCTGCTTTTGGACTAAGGAAACAAGGCTAGATACCCATCTTGCACTAACCTTATTCATGAATAAGAACCGTTGTTTTAAAAGGCTTAATTGTGCTGCTATTTCTGTAATCCTGAGCAGCCGGTCTTCCGTAATTTCTCCTTTCACAAGAGGACTGAGCACCTCCAAGGGCCGACCTGCATGCTCTTCGTCTTCAATGCTTTTTCGACACATTCGAAAAAGTTTGGCCCATTCTTTTACGGTAGAATATACACCGCCCAATCGCTGTTAACTTTTTTGGAGTAAGTCATTCTTTTGTGAAGAACTAAATAACAGCTGGATACTCCATTTTGAACATGTTACAATTATCTGCCCATAGCCTTCTTTATACAACTATATCTGAACAAGTGAACACAGCAGAGCGAAAGTTACAGCTGCAATTATTTATTAACAGATAAATTATGACGCCAGATAAGGCTTTTGTGAAGGCGATAATCCTTATCAGCGAGGCCGGAAACTTATGGACCTACTCTCGCACAATGAATAAGAACTTCAAAGATATCGTGTTGGTTTGTGACCCACGCATGGTTCTGATTTAACTAAGCATGGTTTTTATTTATGGTGTAGTTTGTAAGACAAAATGTTTCGCACAGGTCTTCATACATTAAAGGAACTCCAGGTTAACACTGAACATAAAAGTAGCAGAATGTCAATTGATGAGTTTAGACAGCGAGTGGCAAAATATTTTCGCGATAAGGAGCTTGCATACAAGTGGAAGTAGGACAAATATCAGCATCTACTCTAAGATGATTCATTTGTGCTTCGGATGTTGTAGAGTGCATTTTACCGGTGAATGCTCAATCTAACTTGAACGATGATTTGTCCAGAAACCTCTCTTTTATTTTCAGGATGGAAGTCTTTTAACATGCGAAATCTACACTGAATACACAAATTAAAGTACCTTCCGAAGGACTGTGTATTTTTAGAGAAAAGCATCTATCATAAACATTTGGAACGTTGCTTAATTACACCCAAAAGGGAAATTTCTCTTTTTCTACAAATCTTTACCTTGTGATCACGTTTCAAAATCAACATGTTTCCGTACACAGTAGGGCTTGTTTATATCAAGCTCAGGGTTTGAGCAAACCCAATCTTTTCTTTAACTCCGTCATGTCAAGTTTAATTTTATGAACGCATACAGATTCGTATAAATTTTAGGATGAGTTTGTGTACAAACTTCTCGGACTTGCAAATTATTTTTTGTGTATTCATTATTACAATCAGAATGTATGAACTGTGACTCATTAAAACAAAAGAGTGGAAAAGATGTGGCAGAAAATTCCTTTGTTTGTCAAATATTTATGTTCTATTAATCACTTAGAATTACTCAGCAATAAAATTATTTTATGAGCTAAAGCAAATAACTCGATATATTTTTTTTTCTTTCCTGAAGCATTCACTAAATATATTTCTACAAACACTCTCATTAAACTCAACCACCCTTGAAACTTCTTTACTCAAAGCAATGCAGATTACGAAATAAACACGTAGCAAGGAGCTATTTTTGTCCCCATGTATAAACCTTTCTGCCCCTCTGGGGAAGACAGTGCGTTTATTCGACGGTTTACGAGTTTAAATTAATTCACCTTGCTCGAGCGAGAATAATGATTCAAGAGACCGTGAACCACAGTGTGAAATTGGCCCGAGTCCCATTGCGAAGTTTGTGTGACGTATGATTGCCCAGTTGTTGGCCATAATTTTCAAGAGTGCAAAGCCTGTATAGTCTACAGTGGTATAGTTTAATTCTACAGATCATCAAAACAAAACAAAACAATCCTGTAAGAGAAACACAAGTTTCAGCCAGAAAAAAGACAAGTTTCATGTGTTTTCTCTAAATACAAACATCTTAGATCATTAACGTCTCATCCAATTCAAGGTGTGAAACGGTCGATAAGTTTTACTTCTTTCAGGCTTGAGGGCATTTTACGTGCCGTAAATCCATGACATGTGCTCCACGGTTTTACTTCCCTTACGAAAAAAATGTATTTTAACCCTAGCGGGTTTTAACCAGAGATCTTGGATCTAAGAGGCAAACATGGCTTGACCACCAGGACCGACTACGGAAGGATTTGCAGAGCATTACACATAGTAAATAATCCTTTAAATATAACTGACTTCTTTTCTGTTTTCATTGTGTGTTCCTAATGTCTACAGCGATTCTAAAGGCCAAAAGAACGGTAACAACTTTACTTTTTTTATAGAATATTCTTCATAAACACTCCTTAATAATTATGATGCTTTTATCAGCTTTAGTATCTCTTTAATTCAATTTCGCAACAACCTACTATGGAAACATATTTATTATAAAATAATTCCACATAATAACATCTGTAACACTTTAGATACCAACACTGCAAAACACCACAAAAAGGCATAAGAGCAGTGTGATTTGTGATTGTAAACAAAAGCAAGTGGCGGAAATTATTTTGCTTGGCTGACCAGCGTCTTTATTCTCAAATATATTCGGGATGTCGTTCCTCACATTAAATAATAATACTACATAAAACTTGGTATAAAGCAAATTAAAATGTTTTTGCTTAAAATAAATATAAAAACGTTTAATATTTTTCTCTAAATCTTAGTACAACCTCCAGTCACTTTACAACAATACGCGTCTATTTCCTCCTTGAGTCCATCTCAATATCTAATCTATTGAAATGGATGGTTCAGTGAACATGATAATTATCTGCTGATAGCACACAAAATAGAAGTGTATCAGGAACACAGTAAATTAGATTGCTGTGACGTGATAGGGTTCACTGCCAATGAGATCTTTCACCTCGTGGAATTCAAATCATTTTCCGCTACGGTGATCATAGGTACGTAAACAGGGGAAGCAATATGCTTAAGACAAATTTCCTCACAGATAAACTTTCCTATAGAACAAAGGCATACCCAGGGTGAACAAAAATAGCCCAGTTTATAGACCTATATCTCTGATAGCATGAACATGTTATATTCGTTTATTATGTTATACTTTATTGCATGAGTAAATGTTTACGAAACTTACTTCGCTCGTTTCGTAATTTTTGTAAGTATAAATGAGTTCTAGAATTATAAAAGGATATAAATGAAATACTGTTAACATTAAATGCAGATTTTCTAATGCATCAGCGGAATTCTATACCCCCTTTTATTATATTCATGACGTCATTGTACCAGGGTAGGTCCATAAGTTTCCCACCTTGGCAATAAACATTATCGCTTTTACAAAAACCTTATCTAGTGTCATACCTTATCTATTAAATAAATAATTGCAGCTATAACTTCCGCTCCTCAGTGTTCAGTTGTTCAGATATAGTTGCACAAAGAAGGCTATGTGTAGAAGATTGAGACATGCTCAAAATGGAATTTCGAGCTGTTATTAACTTCTTCACAAAAGAAGCACTTACTCCAAATGAAATTAAATAGCCATTGGACTATTGGAGAAGCAACCCCTCATATTCTACCGTAAAAGAATGGGTCGGGAAAACATTGAAGACGAAGAGTGTACAGGTTGGCCCTTGGAGGTACTCACTCCTGAAAACATCGCTCTTGGGAAGGAGAAAGTATGGAAGACCGGCAGCTCAAAGTTACAGATATAGCAACAAGGTTGGACCTTTCTTAAAAAAACAGTCCTTCGAATTATTCGTGAATATTTAAACATGAATGAATAAGATTAGTTTAAGATGGATGCCTAGACTTCTTCCCTCAGTCCAAAAGCAGCATTTTCGGAGCTCTGCCGTGGCAATGAGAGAGAAGTTCTGCAAACCATTGTTACAACAGATGAAACTATGATCCTCTACTATGATCCCTTGTCCAAAAGAGAATCAATGGAGTGAATGGAGTAAACCTGGCGAAGCACCGCTTCTAAAGGCCAAGGTCACTCAGTAAACCATGGCCACAATCTTTTAAGACTGAGAAGAAATAGGCTTCATTGACTTCAAGGAAAGGAACACCACAGTAAATGTTAAATGGAGAGCACTATGCTGGCCTACTGCACAGACTACGTGTTTTTATCAACGTTTATTAGCCCGTAGCCCGTCTCCCTACAGCCTACTCTACTCACAAACAGTATAAGAGGGTAGGTCCATAAGTTTCCGGCCTAACCATTTTCTGGGTATGATAAAGACATAAATTACAAAGAGAAAAGGCGAGGAGAGCTGAGTGGTGGTGTGTGTCTTCTTCACGACAACGCGTCTGTGCACACAGCTCTTGTTGCAAAGGAAGCTGTGAAGAAATGTGACTTAAGCAGATCGACCATCCATCCTAAAACCCAGATATGATCTGCTTTAAATAGATACATGCATAGTGAACTCAGGCATTGTAAATACGTGGTAGTCTTTGTTCAAGTTTTGTAATGATGTCAGTTAACATAATGCCGCAGTAATCAAAATGTAGCACAAACAAGTGTTTTCTTTTTGTTTTATTTCGTATTGAAGATACAGGGGCATAATAATCGACTTAGAGGTCTGTCCTGTCAAACAGATCCTATGTTTATCTTTAAAATCCAAGCATAAAATTATAATGGAATAAATACCATCTAATAAGCTTAACCTTTTATAGTTCGTAATAGTAATTCTAAAAAGGAAAACTTTCCTTTATATTTTTAATTTATAAAACTCCAATAAAAATGCATATACTTCAACCTTCAGTCAGTCGGTCCTGATGATGTAATGGTAGCCATACTTGTCTTCTACCGCCACAGGTTAAGGCGCGAACTCGTAAGCGGGAGGTCTGGGGTTCGAATCCCGCCAGGACCGTCCTCCCAGACTGAGGTTATTTCCAGGTTTTCCTCAGTCCTCATAACTGGCAAATGCCGGGGAGGTACTCTAAAACTTAGTCTTGGAACGTTCCCTTCCTTTAAAAATCCTTTCCCAATATATCATTTCATTTCGTATATCACCAGTGTCCACCGCCTGTGGTGCCTCAGTAGTAAAAACGGGCGTTAAAACACTATTAAAAAAATACTTGCCTACTAAACCCAAGATCACAAGTTCAAACCCGGCTAGAGTAGATGGATTATTTTCGGGCGTAAATATCAAAGTATGACTTCCTTTGGAAGGGAAGTAAAGCCGTGGGTCCCGTTCGTAGTTTTACGGCGCGAAAAAAAAAAAAAAAAAACTCAAGCCTGAAAGAAGAGGTCTCTGAGCAAACTTTGTTTGCTGTTTCACACCCTGAATTGAATGGGGTGCTGATGACCTGAGAAGTTAAAGAGTATACGTAAATAAACCAAATCAACCTTCATCAGAGTCCTCTGAATTGAAATAATCCAAGTAAAATACTTCGGTTTTTTCTAAATGAACACATCTATAATTCTTATATTAAGTCATTTAAAGTTTGCAAAAGAAAGAAGATGCTTCATTATTTTAAGGAATCACCCTCTTAGTATTTTTGTCCGCCACTGTTAAATTTTTACGTCATTACACTGACCAACTATCATGTCTGTGTCCATATACAGAATGTTAGTTAACATGTGGAAAACCTCTGACACAAACGATAAAAACTTGTTAATATAAGTATATGGTCAATTTCGTTTAGGTTAGTTACAGATATTTTTCGGGTGGTATATTAACAAGCCGCGGTAATTTTATTTTTCATAAATTGGTGCTGTGCTGTGGTTTGTAGTTAAAGCCACCTATCACCAAACAAAGTTGCCATAGAATGCAGTGCAGACATTTCATTTATGGGCTGACGAAAATTCTCACACAGTTTTGAAAACAAAAAGACAACAGCAGTTTAGCATTAAAGTATCGCCAATTGTTTTAGTCCTTTTACTTGGAGCATTGACAGGAGCATCAAAAATGAAACATTTAAACGTTTTTTTGAAGAAACTCCACTAAACTTAATTAACTGTGTGTTGTTCATGCAAAATGGGGCACAGTCTCATTTTTTCGAGCTGCCTAGAGTGATTCTACGTCAGAGATTACGAAATAACTGGATATATTGTTGCAACTGACATCCTGGTCTCAATTCATTATATGAGTTGTTGGAAAAAAATAACAGTGTTTAACGCTCATTTTTACTACTGAGGTATCAGGCGATGACATTGATGATACATGAGATGAAATAATATATTGGGAAAGATTTTATTTTTAAGGAAGGAAACGGTCCAGGTCTAAGTTTAGGGTACCTCCCCGGCATTTGCTATTTACGAGGAGTGAGGAAAAACTGGGAAAAAAAACAACCTCAGTCAGGTAGGAAGGTCCTTGCGGGATTCGAACCCCAGACTTCCCTCTCACGAGTCCGCGCCTTAACGACCTCAGCCACCCATGGCGATATGAATTGTTGGCTATTGTATATTCTGGACTTATTGATAAGGTATCATGTTGAACTAGGATAGATACCTTGAATATGAGAGAGAGAAGACATCCACGACGCAGTTCTTAGAGCTCGTGGTAGCCATTTTGAGTTCTCTTTGTAGAACTGTGAATCTGTGGGTAAGTAAATGAAAAATTGCAGACTAAAATACTAAATGAAATTAGGCATATATTTAAATTATACAATTTCCTTGCTTTTTTTAGATTTCCGGAAGCGTTTCCCATGTTAAATAATGCGTTGTATACCAGAATTGGTAACCTTTAAATTAAATGTTTTATCTCTTTCGTAAATGATTAATTTCTATATCTTTAGTTTGTATTATATTGTAATCCTATTTCTACTGTCCAGATCTGACACGCGCTTTACGTAAAGCAGCCCAAAAGCTAAAGCTGTTCGCATAAACAGAAAAAGAGGGGTAAATGTCAAATTCTCTTGAGAGCTTTCCGTAATCCGCTTGTCCATTTTGCTTAGCTACGATGTCATCGCTGTGAGATAATTGTCAATTTTATTTATCAAAGTTTTGGAACACAAACACAGACCCAGTTGGGTGCTGGCCAGAGCACTGTGCTTGTGTATGATTCAATACCCCAGGGGTCAATCTCCTCATTACCGCATGCTGCACTACTTGACACGGCCCTTTGCGCTTCCCGGATCATTTTTCAGTGCCGTTCTTAAATGAAAGCATTTATTTTTAAAACTTTAAACGTTTAGAAAATGAGCGTACGTTGATTAATTAATTTGGTACAAGTTCAGTCATTGCATTTTATAAAACGTTGCCAAACACGAGAACTAAGTTCAAAAGAAATTGTTTTCTCAAAAATCTGGCCAGTTAAAGACTTATTTTCATAAAAATAAACCCATTTATATTTTATTTATTATTTGATTTACAGTGTGTTCGTGAAGCCATGGTGCAGTTTTGAACAGTCGCACAAAAGCAACGAAACAACATAGAAATGTGAAACCTTCACCAAATCAAAGAAAATCTCTCCAAGTTTGCATACTTGTTGTGCAGATAGATGTGGCTTCAGTTTGTTGCCCTATTTACATCTAAACGATATTCTACTTAATTCTACACACGGCTAAAGACGTCAGATGCAAGAGAGTGAATAGCGTTTTCTCTTTTAAATGGTCAATGTTATTGATATGGACTGTGCATACACATTGCTTGACATAGCCCAACAAGTAAAAGTCTAAAGGCGTTAGGTCCGGCGATTGTGGTGACCATGCCTTCCATTCACCTCGTCCTATCCACCTCTGGAGAAATGTATCCAGAAACAATCGAACATTTTTGATCTCATTACTAAACACGATGTTCTGTAAGAATTGTTCATCATTATTCATCTCATCAAACAAACTCTAAACAGTTGGGCAGATAGCGTGTAACACTGCAGTTTGTAATCCGTAAATTGGAGAAGTGTAGTCTTCTTCAGGCCTACATTTCGAGTACAGGTACGCACCACCTTATTGTCGCTCCTTAGGTAACCATCCCGTATTCGTCACTAAATAAAAACTACCTGAACGTTTTTGGCCTAGCATGCCTCCAATTTTCACAACGGTGCATGTTATTTCTATGTGGCGGCTTTTCATTGAACACGCGGCGAACATGCGTCACGGGTTCAAATTTTGCAAGCCACAGGACGCATCGAACTTTCCTTTGCACCGTCCACATCATAACTCACGAGGGTAAGTCCATAAGTTTCCGACTTCGCCGATAAGGATTATGGCCTTCACAAAACCTTTATCTCGTGTCATACCTTATCTGTTAAGTGAATAATACTTCCGATCGCTCTGTTCAGTTGTTCCTGATATAGTTGCATAAAGAACACCATGTGTAGAAGATTGTGACAGGTTCAAAATGGAGGATCGAACTGTTTAAGTTCTTCACAAAAGAAGATATAACTCCAAATGAAGTTAAACAGCGATTGAACGGTGCATATAGGAAAGCATCCTCCTCATATTCTACCGTAAAAGAATGGGCCAACATATTTCAAATGAGTCGAGAAAGCATTGAAGACGAAGAGCGTGCAGGTAGGCCCTTGGAGGTGCTCACTCCTGAAAACATCGCTCTTGTGAAAGGGGATATTATGGAAGACCAGCGGCTCAAAGTTACAAAAATAGCAGCAAGATTGGGTCTTTCTAAAACAACAGTCCTTCGAATTATTCATGAACATTTAAACATGAATAAGGTTAGTGTCTAGACTTCTTTCCTCATTTCAAAAGCAGCAACGAGTCATCTGTTGTAAGATATTTTTGAAGCTCTGCCGTGGCAACGAGAGAGAAGTTCGCAAACCATTGTTACAGGAGATAAAACTATGGTCCTCTACTCTGATCTCATGTCCAAATGAGAACCAATGGAGTGACGTAAACCTTGCGGAGCATCGTCTCTAAAGGCCAAGGTCAGTCAGTTAACCAAGAAGATCATGGCCACAAACTTTTGAGACTGTGAAGGAATACTCTTCATTGACTTCAAGGAGAGGAACACCTCAGCAAATGAGGAGTACTATTCTGACCTACTGCACAGAGTACCTGCTTCCATCAAAGAGAAAAGACGAGGAAAGCTGGATGGTGGTGTGCGCATTCTTCACGATAACGCGCCTGTGCACACAACACTTGTTCAAAGGAAGCTGTGAAGAAATGTGGCTTCAAGGAGATCGACCATCCATCCTACAGCCTATATCTAGCTCCCAGGGACTATTTCCTCTTCTCAAAACTCAAGAAGGACCTTCGAGGAAGAAATTTGTGTGATGAAGAAATGATGGATGCTGTGTATGCCCATTTTGCAGACAAGACTTCTGACTATTTTTGGGGGGATATTGAAACGTTAATTCAAAGACATGAGAAGTGTATTGGAATAAAGGGTAACTATATTAAAAAGTGAAATGCAGTTTTTGACGTTATCATACCTGGAAAAAGGTTAGGCCGGAAACTTATGGACCTACCCTAATAACTGCTGACCGCCACGGGTGGCCGAGATCGTTCAAGCGCGAACTCGTGAGCGGTATGTCTGGGGTTCGAATCCCACCACCTCCCTGACTGGAGTTTTTTCCAGGTTTTCCTCAGTCTTCATAACTGGCAAATACCGGGGAAGTACCCTAAACTTAGGTCTGGAATGTTTCCTTCCTTAAAAAAAATATATCCTTTCCTAGTATATCATTTCATCTCATGTAACATTAGTGTCCACCGCCTGCGGTGCCTCAGTAGTAAAAACGGGCGTTAAACGCTACTAAAAACAAATATGTGTTGCGTCATTACCTACGCGTGCACAAAATTAAAACTTATGCTATGAAACTCTTTAGAATGCTCCTCGATGCATGTTAGGTTTCATCAGGTTTGATTTTGTTTCGTTTAGCCATTATAATTGTTCGAAACTGCACAATGATTTGTGGACACACTGTATTTAACAACGCTCCGTAACATTTCAGGTCATCAGCGTCTATTCAATTCAGAGCGTAAAACGGCCTATAAATTTTGCCCAGAGCCGTCCTTTTTCAGGCTTGAGGTTATTCTATGTGCATAAATCTATGACATGAAACCAACGGTTTTACTTCACTTTCCAACTAAGTCATATGTAGGATTTTTACGCTGTAAAAAAAAAAAAAAAAAACCTCATATCATTCAATCCATATATCCTACATTTGAATTGATCTAACATTGTTGAGTTAGTCTTAACTCGGGGATGTAGATTACGTCAGGAATTACATATTACATATATTGTTACACTAAGAAAGAAGATATTTCAATTTTTGTATAAATTTGCATGTATGGACAGTTATTTTCAGCTGATGAAATAGTCTGCTGTACAATACAATACCACTATAGTAAACATATTTCTGAAATACTTGTAGATTACTTCTTGGTCTAAGCAAGTCTTATTTACGGACGTTCTTCAACATTTCAGGTCATTATGTACCGTTCTATTCAGGACGTGAAATTTTGTACAGAGACCTCTTCTTTCAGGCTTGTGGTTCTTTAAGAGCCACCAATCTCTCGACTTTACTTCCCTTCCGAAGGAAGCCATACTTAATAATTTTACGCTATGAAAATCCTTCGACCATGGCCGGGATCCGTAAAGGTGTTTTACGCCCAGGATGTCTGACTTTTTTTATGAATATTTCAGAAGTTTCTGCTACAAATATTAGTACAGCTAAAATATACTCGCATGTCAGTGGTAGAACTTAGCAAAAATATGGTGAGTAAATTAAAACATAAATTATTACGAATTAGTAGTAGCAATGCTAGTGAAGAGCCGTGATAAATTTCAGAACGAGTAAGGCAAATCCTTCATTCATTCTCTAACACGTCATCTCTTTTGTTTCATCAGCTCCGAAGGTTTAGAGACCAGTCAGAACTGTGCCAATTCTTGAATCGATTATTTTAATCCAAACGACGTCACTAAACCTCTTGATTGAGCTCTTTGTCCCCCTTTAGGTTCTCTGTGTCAGCAGATTTATTCTGTTCAGAACCCTACATATCGTTTACCGCACCATTCTCTATCTATCAGTGAATGGATCTGTTTTGTGACCGGACGCCTGACTAGTACCATGAACAAAGTTTCAAGTCGACTCAATTTGTAGTCAGCAAATTTGAAAGCTTTCAAAAAGAATTTAACAGTAAAAAGAGGCCAATTCTGAATGTCATAAATATAGGACAAAAAGCTAAAATTTTGTAATCACAGCCCGATTTTTCTTTCCTACGCACTACCAAATGCTCTAAAGAAAATAAATTTTTGCATATTCAAATTGCTGATTTGTGCAAGTGTTAAGGTCGTTTTTACCTCTTTATATTATTTATTTTTCATTTAGTTTCATTTTAACATTTTCGGCCATATTTTAGCGTTGCTAAACAAGGAAATAGTTTTTGAATAGAAATATGAGTGTTAAATTTTGTTTTGTTTGTTTGTTTTTTTACTTTTTTCCCAACGCTACTTGATTTACTGCTACGGCGGCCCAAAACAATTATAAAGGAATGCTACTATCACATTCACTGATATTATAACAAACGTTTCCTACTGTAAGAAACCATGCAAGTAAGTGATAATTCTGTTGAAAATTTCAAAAACAAATGTCGTCTAAACCGGAGTGAAAACTATGGCTATCTCAAGTGTATGGTGCATTGCGATGAAAGCAATAAAAACCTGACTGTAGCCATATATTCGTTTATTTTGAAAGTACAAAAAATGTGCACACACTATATATCTTACCCTTTTTTCTTTTCACGTTTTTCTTATTGTTGTACATGTTTAAAAACAAACGCGAACTTTAGATACAAATTGTAAGTGAAATTATGTAGTCGTACGCTGTTACAGGAGGTCTTGTTAATTTAAGGGAGATGTTCATTATTGCTTCACAAAACTTATGCAACATTGTTTTCTTAGATAGTTTTGCAGTACATTTCCGCCTTTTTCATTTTTGGGGCTACTTAATTGCACATTTTAAAGAATTTTTAAATCATTAAACTCCGGGGCCTGATTGTTACACATTTAAGTAAACAAGTTTATTTAACATCATTTTTTTCTATTCTACCGCGACTGAAGATGAAATAATACGCGATGCTAATAATTTAATGCGTTTTTGTACAACCATTATCACTACCATTGAAAATTTGTACTACTTTTCACAGAACAATATTTATTAATTCTCGGAGATAATTATCCGTTGATTATATTAAATGTATTTAATCAGATTAACAAGTATTTAATTAAATTTAAATGTTTTAGTTATAATGAAAAATATTAAATTGCGTTGAAAAATATTTTATTACGTTGGCATGTATTTAATTACATTGATGTATATTTAATTAACTTGAAACATAATTTAAAAGATTGACAGATAGATTTAAATGCATTATTATGTGTTGACATGAATTTAATTAGAATGATTTGTATATACTTAGATTTACAAATATTTAATTACATTTTAATGCATTTAATTAGGATGACATAAATTTAGTAAGGTTGAAGTGTATTTAATGAGGCTGACATGTATTTTATGTATATAATTAGGTTTATATATGCACATGGTGCCAAAATGAATGCACACTTCAAGCAATGAAAAAAACTGTGTTAACACAACAAAACTGAATTCTCACAAACAGAAAATGATGAGCACTAATCATCTTAAGACTTTTACAGTTACAACAGTTGCTCAAAATGCCCACCATCGACGTCGATACACTTCTGAGTACGTTGTACTACTGATTGAGCAACGCTTGCGAAAGTGTCGTCGGCGATTGCAGCACATGCCGTTTCAATTTCTTCCCGAAATGCTGTCAGTGTACCTACAGTATATACAACATCCTTAAGAGTTCCCCATAGGTAGAAGTCCAACGGAGTTAGATCCGGAGAACACGGTGGAAACTCAATCGAACCTTTTCGTTCTATCCAGTGCCTTGTAAATTGTCATTAAGGTACGCACGTACAACTCGGTGGTAATGTGGAGGTGCACCATCCTGTTGGAAGTAAAATTTCTCATTCCCAAAGAGTGTATGAATGGCGGGTAAGAGGAACCGTCACTCGCGTTGGCGGTTCTGTCTCCATTGCCTTTGAACTTCAACAACATTCTCGCTTCAATTTTCCTTTTCCATGTTCAAATGATAATCTTGGTTCCATTTTGTTTTAACAACGCTAGTTTAACGTAATATGAGTCACATATGTTTACAGAACATCATACCATAATCTGGACTTAATTTGTTCATTGTTGATTTACCTGTAACGTAGCAACGCTATCATGATGTAAGTGAGTCACATCTGCTTACAGAACATCATAGCATTATTGTTTTTTTTTTGGTCCAACTTGAAATATATTAAATAGATTTCTACTGTGAAAATGTGTATATATTTTTGGCATCCTCGGCATAAATAGCTGAGATATATTTAATTACGGAGCACTTCCGTTGAAAAATATTTAAAGTATAAATATGAAAATATTTTAAATTCTTGAAAATATTGAGCAAAGTGTTTTGAGTGATTTTGTTTTATTTTCTCATTATAAAAATCGATATAAAATATATATTTAGATGTGGATTTCACACCTACCACGTGCATGGTAAAGATTAAAACGTAAATCAAGAAGAAAATTATTAAGTTAAGTTATGGTTAAGAAATCACTAGGTAAACCTATTATCAGATCTATCATTGAAGGCTTTTACCTAACCAGGTTGGAAATATTTTTGTTCTCTCAACTTTTTCCAACAAATTTAAGTTTTAAGGAACTAAGGCGTCTGTTTTTTACCACACAGTAGAGTTATTATTATGATTATATATATTTCCATTTTGCAAACTACAGAAGAATACTCTCAGGGCAGAATTATTTTGGCTTCTATCCAATATTTCTCTTATTAATTTTTCACCTGTCCAGTCATGGCCTACTTTAAATCTGATCTATTATATGTTGTGGCTTGACCTGGCCATGCCCGAGAACGACATTCTTTAACTATCTCACGCGGTGACCAGAAAAGTTGAATAGGTGCCATAACTTGAGAGCCAAAACTGTCTATAGAGAAATGAAGTTTGAAACATTAACTTTCCCTATCCTATTAACACCTTATTTCAGAAAGTGTAAGCAAGCGAAAGGTTGCTTACGAGGATATGAAACTAGAAGGGGGGGGGAAGAAAAGAAATTGAAGTACGTTTTGTAACTTTATTAAATATTAATAAGCTTATGTGCAGGTTATCTTTATCTGTTTCTGAATAAACCACTAAATATGTATGCTACAACAGAGTGCCTTGCTTCTTGTAACTTTTTAACCGTTTATGAACAATTTCTCTACCTAGAATACGACTGTAAGGATATATTTTTATTTATTGTAAATCACCTTAACATTTTTCTGCAAGACTCCATTTTCACACATATATCGTATTAATAACCAATTCTTCAAGATGATATTTCTGTAATAGCATAAATAACAAAGAACAATCAGCACAAATTTGCATACAATGAAAGCACCGAGTAACACACAAACGTACAGGCCTTTGCTGACAAATAAATACAAGTGCCTACTTGCACATGCATTATGCAAACTTGGTGACTGACTTTTCCAGTAAGCAGCCGTGTTCTGCCTGCTCATAGCTCAAATATCCCCACTGTATATAGTTATTTTTAAAAGTGGAGTAGGTAAATTTTTATATACCACGGTTTAAGAATTATAATCTGTTATCTTGTAAGAATTTGTAAAGTGGCAAGTGGGTAAAACTTCTTTAGTTGTACAACGAAAATAAAATTCAAACGTATGGTACATTTCATAGATTTTCTAATTCTTCTGCTTTTAGTTTGAGTGTGTGCAAAGTGTCGCTACTGATGTGAATCACGGCCCCAGCAAAGTTGTTAGGAATGCATCTTTCTATTAATTTGACACAAAGTCCTGTACTGGAAAGTAATTTCTAAACTGTACATTATAATAAACTTATTTTAAATATTTACTGGATATAAAACTACCGTAAGCATAGTGGGAGTAAAATTATCAAAAATACGTATAGTGTTGTACGTTATCAATTTTAATATTGATATAAATGTTAAGTTATATATGTGTATTTGTGTTTTCTTTTTCTTTGTATTCACATTACCGGGTGTAACAAAAGTTTCGGCTAAACTTTTAGGACACATTCCTAACACGTAAACAGAAAATAAATGACATGCGTTCGGAAACGCTCTATTTCCATGTTAGAACTCGTTTTCTACAACTCTTTGTAGTACATTAATCATGAGAAACACAAGGTAGCAGGAATTACCAACATACCACATGAAGCTCTTTCTTGCATGAAATGTTCAAAACGCCCTATCCTAGCATTGATATATGCATCAAAGTTACCTTCATTCAATGGAGCACATAACACTGGCGGTGAACATAAGAATTACAACTTAATCAGATGTAAGCAAGAGGGCATTTTTTAACATTTCATGTAAGAAATAGTTTCAACAGCTGATACGTCCTGTTCCTGTGTGTTTCCCATGATAATGTACTATGAAGAGTTGTAGAACATGCGTTCTGATGTGTAAATAAAGCGTTTCCGAACCTTTGTCCATATAGAATACTTTCTTTCACTAAGCGTGATGAATATATCCTGAAAGTTTAGCTGTGTCTATTTTGTTACACCTGGTAAGAGGGTAGGTCCATAAGTTTCCGGCCTAACCATTTTCTAGGTATGACAAAGACAAAAGTATTTTTCACTTTAAAATATGGTTTTCTTTTATAGCAATACACTTCTCTTATTTTTGAATTAACATTTCAATTCCGCCTCCCCCCTCCCAAATAGTCAGAAGTCTTGTATGCAAAGTGGGCATAAATAGCATCCATAACTTCGTCAAGCTTAAATTTCCTTCCTCGAAGGTCCTTACTGGGTTTTGAGAAAAGGAAATAGTCACTGGGAGCTAGATCTGGGCTGTAGGGTGGATGGTCGATCACCTTGAAGCCACATTTCTTCACAGCTTCCTTTGCAACAAGAGCTGTGTGCACAAGCGCATTGTCGTAAAGAAGGCGCACACCACCACTCGGCTTTCCTCGCCTTTTCTCTTTGATGGAAGCACGCAGTCTGTGTAGTAGACCAGCATATACTGTGGCGTTCCTCTCCTTGAAGTCAATGAAGAGCATTCCTTCACAGTCCCAAAAGATTATGGTCATGACCTTCTTGGTTGATAGAGTGAACTTGGCCTTTAGAGGCGGTGCTTTGCCAAGTTTACGCAACTTCATTGGTTCTCTTTTGGACAAGGGATTATAGTACAGGATCATAGTTTCATCTCCTGTAACAATAGTTTGCAGAACTTCTCTCTCTCT
Organism: Metallyticus violacea; assembly: GCA_030762175.1. Lineage (NCBI taxonomy): Eukaryota > Metazoa > Arthropoda > Insecta > Mantodea > Metallyticidae > Metallyticus > Metallyticus violacea. Next base: position 13,091,039 of record CM060843.1, read on the forward strand.
CTCTCTTGTTGCCACGGCAGAGCTCCAAAAATTCCTGACAACAGATGCCTGCCTTTTGGACTGAGGAAAGAAGTCTAAGCACCCATCTTGCACTAAACGTATTCATGTTTAAATATTCATGAATTATTCCCAGGACTGTTGTTCCAGAAAGCCCCAACCTTGCTGCTATTTCTGTAATCTTGAGACGCCGGTGTTTCATAATTTCTTCTTCTACAAGACCGATGTTTTCAGGAGTGAGCATCTGCAAGGACCAACCTGCACGCTCTTCGTTTTCAATGCTTTCTCGACTCATTCGAAAAATTTTGGCCAGTTCTTTTACTGTAGAATATGAGGGGGATGCTTCCCCATATACACCGTCCAATCGCTGTATAATTTCATTTGGAGTAAGTCCTTCTTTTGTGAAGAACTTAATAACAGCTAGAAACTCCATTTTGAACATGTAACAATCTTCTACACATAGCCTTCTTTATGCAACTATGTCTGCACAACTGAACACAGCGGAGCGGAAGTTGCAGTTGCAATTATTTACTTAACAGATAAGATATGACACCAGATAAGGGTTTAGTGAAAGCGGTAATCCTTGTCGGCGAGGCTGGAAACTTATGGAACTAGCCTCATATGTTCCCGTGTAGAATTTCTGGTCTTGTATCGGGCGTATTCCCAGGTGGGGGATAGGGGAACGCTCAGTAGATATAGTGGGCACTGGGGAAATAAAATACCCAGGGCGGACCAAAACCAGTACTTCTGCCTTGCAGTTTGTAGTTGGTTCTACGAAAACTACGAGAATAAAACTCTGATTAAAAATTACCTGGTCTTGCAGGCTTCAGACCAACAACATTGTCCAATAAAAAAAATTATCTCAAAAATGATAAGCTGCACTATCAATTGGAAAGGATCAAGGCAAAGAAAAGGATTAATGCAAATCAGAACATGAAATTGTGAGGATCTTAGTACAGCCAGGAGCTAGCAAAGCTCTATAACAATAACTTATTAAATATAAAATTGATATTACTGCCTTACGATAAATAAGATGAAAGGCAAAGGACATGGTAAGAATACGATTTATTTAATAGTAGAAGCATAAGAAACAAAACAAAAAAAGACACAAACTTTATGGTAAGAAGTAATATAATATATTTAGTAACTGGTTTTACACCGTAAATGATAAAATCTGTGTCCTTAGATTGAAGGGCAAATTTTTAAATCTATTGTTGAATAGTACACCAATAATATACACGAGAAGGAAAAGAAAGAGAAATTTATTGACAATTGAAAAGAACGATCGATCATTTGCAGAAAATGATATAAAAGTGTTAAGAATTTTTTGCTGCAGGTCAGTAGTACCTGTTTTTGGTCATAAAGAAACCTGAATGAGCCCAGATTAAAATAAAAAAGTTATTATGTTATAATAAATATGCAATATATGAGATGTTGCAGAGAGCACAGTGCCTCTCAAATCAATTTCTTCTAGAAATTATATATCAACAAAGACTGGCATGAAGAGGTAAATGAACGAATAGTAAAATAACAATATAGCAAAGTTAGAAGAATGTGTTAAACTCTAGTTGACTAAGAAAGTAAATAAGAAGAAATAACTAAAGAAGATGGTAAGGGTGTTGAAGAAAAAGGGTTAAACCTGAAGAAAGTCAATCTTTTAAATACGTCATGAGGTTTCAACATTTATCTGCAGTTGCTGAAAGAGCAATGCTTATGTTTATCAAGAACGTTTCCCTTGACATTTGAGGTCTCATGTGGTACCAACACGACTGTCCACCTCCTCATTTCTATTTCAATCACATGTTCAGTAAGTAATGGATTGACTGGGGTGGACCCAATGATTGGTCTGCTCGTTCTTCCGACCTCACTCCACTTAATTGTTTTATTGTGGTATGATATGTTGTATGAAGGGTTCTGTTTGTAGGAATGTCTAGAAAAGCAGGAATTTTACTCGGATAGCAGAGAGACCGTTTTGGCAGACAATGGAGCAAATCCCTTTATTGTCATTAGGAGGACGGGTGGTCGCCCCGGCCAGGTATGCTAGAAAAGAACAACGCTATGATATCGCTAAGGCCGTTGATCTGTAACGTTCAGTAAAACTTGAAATTAGACGCTGGACGAATCAACGAGTGGTTGGTTAGGCTCAAATAATCAAAACTGGGCAATAATATGAGAGTGGCATGAAGTCACAGCTAACCTATGAGGATGTCTAAAGTCATAGTGGCGGGAAAATAGAGCGTCCCTGCATCACGTGGTAAGGCGTGCTATATTGGGTATTTAAGGACCTGAAATCGCCCTTTTCGAGGTCTTTTGGTCTTTTTTTGATTCGTCTACTCCGTTAATCTTGGAATTCCGAGCAGTTCTCGTCAGCATTCAGATGTCATAGGAACGCCAATGTTCGAGCGTCACTTCGGCTCGACACGTCTTCCTAGCGGTCAGCAATCACACTGCTAGTCAAACATTACAGCTCCGCGTGTCTGCCAGACGACTGCGGTCCGAACAGAAACGCCATGGGATGCTCTCTTTGTTAAATAAACGACGTCAACCTGCACATAATGTGTTCTCTCTAGTCGATATAATACCTTAATTCCCTTCACTCAACCCGGAGTATCAGGTCCCGAAAACCAGCTACATCCCTGAGATCGACGAGAAGAGTTATTGAGTGGTGAGCCGGATCATAAACAATCAAACTCCTATCACCAATCTCCCCGCCACCTATAACCCCCTCAATGCGGGGCGATTATAAAAATTACCCCCCCCCCCGCATCTTACCACCAATAACTAATTCAGGTAACACTTAATGAATCTGATGTAAAATACGTCATTTGAATCAGATAGGGAGCTCGTCGTTCGGGTGTATGCAATTGTTAACTCTTACGCACAGTGCCTGAAGTTTTTGAGCGTGTTGGACGATGCATAGCGTATAGCTAAAGACTGCCTTTTTGAACAATTTGTATGAAAGATACTATTCAAAATTGTTTCATATTAAAAATCTACACTTCCCTCACTTTTTATTTTCATACATCATTCAATTCCAGACCTACAGTTATTTAACAAAAGGAAACCTTTTTTTCTCTTTTAATTATACTGGAAAAAAAATATTGTACCTCTAGAGTGAAAATAGCTGTTTTTTTATGGAAAACGATGTGTTAATTCCGAAAATTAATTTGAATTTTTCCTATTCGACCTAGTTAAAAAAATATCCAAGAAAAACCAGTTTCTGCAATTTTAACTGGTAATTTAAATATCGATTTCAATCCTCTATTTTCAGGACAATCAAAAGTATTTATTAATCAAAATAGCATTAAATTAATTTATATAAACCGATTAAAATATTCACAACAGAAATGGCAAAACATATCTTCATAGACTCTCCCTGTTGACTATCTCTTGTATTCAGAATTACTATCCTCTTCAGAAACCAGCATTACAGTATCGCAACAACATTGATAACGTTTCTCCATTGTGGCTATCCTGATGAAAACACCCTCCCTGTTCATTACTTACAGCACCCAAATTTTCAGCAAAAAAAAAAAAATTACTATGAGGATAGTTCCATTAAGTATCCTGACTCGCCAATAAGAATTACAGCCTTCACAAAATCCTTAACTGGTGTCGTACCTTATCTGTTAAGTAAATAATTGCAGCTATAACTTCCACTCTGCTGTGTTCAGTTGTCCAGATATAGTTGCTTAAAGAGGGCTATGTGTAGAAGATTGTGACATGTTCAAAATGGAGTTTCCAGCTGTTATTAAGTTCTTCACAAAAGAAGGACTTATTCCAAATGAAATGAAACAGCGATTGGAGTGTATATGGGGAAGCATCCCCCTCATATTCTACCGTAAAAGAATGGGCCAAACTTTTTCGAATGAGTCGAGAAAGCGTTGAAGATGAAGAGCGCGCACGTGCTCACTCCTGAAAACATCGCTCGCTCTTGTGGAAGAAGAAATTATGGAATACCGGCGGCTCAAAGTTACAGAAATAGCAGCAAGGTTGGGCCTTTCTAAAACAACAGTCCATCGAAATATTTATGAACATTTAAACATGAATACGTTTAGTGCAAGATGGGTGCCTAGACTTTTCTTCTCAGTCCAAAAGCAGCAACGAGTCATCTGTTGTCAGGCATTTTTGGAGCTCTGTTGTGGCAACGAGAGAGAAATTCTGCAAACTATTGTTACAGGAGATGAAACCATGGTCCTCTACTATGATCCCTTGTCCAAAAGAGAATCAATGGAGTGGTGTAAACCTGGCGAAGCACCGCCTCTGAACGCCAAGGTTTCTCAGTCAACCATGAAGATCATGGCCACAATCTTTTGGGACTGTGAAGGAATACTCTTCATTGACTTCAAGGAGAGGAATACCACAGTAAATGGGAGTACTATGCTAGCCTACTGCACGGACTACGCGCTTCCATCAAAGAGAAAAGGCAAGGAAATCTGAGTGTTAGTGTTCGTCTTTCTGTGCACACAGTTCTTGTTGCAAAGGAAGCTCTCAGATATATCTCCGAGTGACTATTTTCTGTTCTCAAAACTCAAGAAGACCTGTGAGGAAAGAAATTTAAGTGTAACGAAGAAGTGATGGATGCTGTTTATGCCTATATTGCAGACAAGACTTTCGACTATTTGGGGAGAAGTGTATTGCAATAAAGGGTAACTATATTGAAAAGTAAAATATAGCTTTTGTCTTTAACATACCTAAAAAATGGTTTAGCCAGAAACTTATGGGCCTACCCATGTAATTAAGAGTAATACTACAATGCTTTGGGGTCCATTTCTTATTTTGATCACTAATTTTGTAACCAAAGTAGTGAAAGTAAACTGTTTTTTGTGATTTCATAGATTTTTTCTTTGGGATTTTAGTGTGAACTTTCTATGTACAAACATAATAAACTTATCTGCATGATTATGGCAATGACGTCTCTTACTTTTATTCATGCTGAACACAGAAAAGAAGTCACTACGCCGACCAGAAATAACCTTCCTTTACTTTATTTCAAAGAGTGCAGTACTGGATTAAATAATCACCAAAACTCCAAACGAAAATTGAACTCATAACTATTTTAAAAGAATCAATAACATTTTATCAGTGTATTTGACACTTCTTTTCCTACTATCCCAGCAATGCACTTCTGGTAATAAAATGGGTGATACATACAATACGTTTAGGGATTAGGGAAATTACCAAGAACTTATCAAGCTTAATAATTATTTTTTAAACTGCATATGAAGATATTTATTATCAATTCTACAAAATGTAACAAAGCCTTAGTATATATCGTACACGAAATTACTTTTACCACTGTCGGGAATAAAATATGAATAAAAACTGAGGCCTGTTGGGCTAATTTAAAGGTCATGTTCGGTTAATCTTGTTCTCTATGTTATTATTCCTGAAAGTTGGTGTATAGCATTTAGAAACACACAGTATATAACTATTTTTTCAGGCAAAATTAATTTGTAAACTTTCTTGGTGTTCGATTTCATGTAGATTGGCTCATATGAATGCTTTATTTAGTTAATAAAACCCCAACAGCTAGGGCAGCATTCCTGGAAAAAATTTAATTGATTATATGATTCGTTTTATTTAAGAACGCTCTTTAACATCTCAGGTCATCAGCGTCCCATTCTATTCAGGGCGTGAAACGACCGAAAAATTTTGCTCAGAGGCATCTTTTTTCAGGCTTGAGGTTCTTTTTCGTGCCGTAAATGTACGACACGGGATCCACGGCTTTACTTCTCTTCTGAAGGAAGATTTTTATGCTCGAAAAAATCTATCGATCATGGCTGGGTTGGAACCCGCGACCTTGGGGTTTAGAAGGCAAGTATGGTTACCAATAGACCATCAGGACAGACTAATTGATTATACAAAACCATTTATTCAATTGAAAAATTAATGCTTTTTCTCCGAATTTGCTCTCATGATAATTAATGGCGATGTTCCAATCTGATAAATAAAAAACTGGGTCAGTGTGTTCATGTAGATGGCAGCACTGTGCTTAGAATTTAAAGCTGATGCTTATTTTGTATTCGCTCGAATATCGTGCAGGAACTAATGCCCATAGCAAAATCTGTCGTTCTCTAATTTTTAACGTCCGTACAATCAAACCTACTTGATATCGCGGCTATGACAAACTTTTGTCTTATTGGAGTGTGAATAATGCACGAACATAATACATGTTACATGTCCAGAGTAGATACCGACCTGCTTATCAGTGCAGGTTCGTGCTCTCTTTTCATGCAAAAATAAGAGAAAGGTCGTTAACGTGTGGTTGTGCAAAGCAAGAAAAGAAGCAAAAGAAATCCTAGACAGGATGAACGGAACATGTGCTAAAAAAACTTGCCATAACGTTTCAAATGCGTCCACAGTTTAATACGATCCTAATTTACGTGAAAACAATGGTATTTGCACTTCTCTTTATATCAATATACAATTTAAATATTACAATAAGATCCAATTCTTCGTCAATTCCATAAAACTAACTGATAATATTAAATAAATACATTTCATTATGGCTCTATTACGATATTTTAATTCTGAACACTTATCCTATACTTGTGAGTTACTTATTTCCTTAGGACTATATACACACTAACACCGAGGTTATTGGTGTATAATAAACCTGTTTCTAATGCTAATTTACTCCGTTCCCTCCCCTATTCAATTTATCAATCATTAACTGTCTGACCATTCTTTAACATTTCTCCCTCACCTTCCCTAAATACACAGTAAATTCATTTGTTATTAATTTCTAAGGTTACACTTCTTTCTATATTTCCTTTCCATCATCCTCTTCGTCATTCTTATCCATTTTTCTCTAACTTTACCTAAATAGTTCCCTATCATTTTATATCCTTTTCTCCATTTATAGTTAAAAACTTCCTAATTAAAATTTCCCCAATTTTATTCCAACCCTTTTCTCTGCATAATTTTGTTTCATTACAATATAAAAAACTATGAAAATCTGTATTGGTTTTCCACAAATTAAAAATTTTTCCATTTCTTTATCTTAGCCTAATCATTTTAAATTCATAACTCCAGTTCTAGTAAACCCTCTTCTACTTCCTTATCATATTGTTCTATATATTTTTCCTTACCCCATACTATTTTTATTTCTCAATGAACTCTTTTCACCTAAACTACTATTTATTTCTAGTCATTCAATATATTACAATCTTATTTCTTTCCAAAATCCTCTGTTTGATATTCCCTATTTATCCATACTTTTTCTAAACCTAGCATTGGTATAAGAAATGAGATAAAACAATTAAGGCTATGATTAAAGAAATTAATCATGCCATAGTTGATATCAATGCCCATTAATTAGATATTTCTGCAGCTTCCTGCATCATTCATAACAATTTCTAGTTCAAAGGTCAATTCTTAATGGATTTTCAATGAGATGATCAAAAACTCTGAGATATAGATAGGAGCATTTGATTTTCTTAAGCGAAAATCTAGCACCATCATGATCCAAAATCAACTAAGCGACCAGAATTAAAAGAAAAATTTCACTCGGAAGGAAAGAAATGGATTCAAATTAGAAAAAGTTCTGTTTATTTAGCTCATTTAAGGGCAATCTTTAACATCTCAGGTCATCAGCGTCCCGTTCTCTTCAGGGCGTGAAACGGTCGACAAATTTTGTTCAGAAGCCTCTTCTTTCAGACTTGAGGCTCTTTTCCGTGCTGTAAATATCAACACGGGATCCACGGCTTTATTTTCCTCCCAAGGAAGCCATACTTTGGGTTTTTAGCGAATTAAATTGAAAAATAACACCAAATATATTCATTTTTGGATAGGTACGGTACAAAAAAGTTCCTAACATGTGGAGAATCAAATTTGCTAAGCAATTAAAAAGCAGCAATTATGTTTAGTTTCTTTACCTTAGTTGATTTATTGATTTATTTATGGACGTCTTTACCTTAGTGGACATTAAGTGAAAAAAAATATATAAAAGAAATAAAATATCGAAATTATTTTAAGAGCATTAAGAAATTGTACAACTGAGAAAATACAAAGCATTAAAATAAAATATCGCTGATATATGCTAACAATTTGACATGTATATACCAATGAGATAATACTATTTTAGTCATAATACGCCCAAAATATGGAAACAAATCAGTTTTATATTATCAGGGTTTAGTCGAAGTGGAGTTGCGAACAATGGAGATAACATATCTATTAGTATTCACGCACTGCACCACAGGCCGCTGGATACCAGTAGCATGTTAAGTTGCTCAACTGGAAGCGAAGCTAAAGCTTGCACCGCTGCCTCAATCTGTACGCCCAACCAAGCGTCATCCCTTTAACCTCTTCTTCAGAGAGCTAATATATGTAAATAACATGTGAAGAGGTCAGAACTATAGAGTGAATGCTCCAAGACCCCCAGGATATCCATGACGTTATTAGCTGTCAGGAATAATAGTGAAGCTGTCACTTCGGGGAAAGAACTGGGTCAGGACTGCGCAGAACATTTTCGGCAGACGCGACGATCTTTTCTTTCATTGCTACTGAACAGACGGGTTTCGGGGACGTAATAATGACACTACTACTGAACACCCTTTACAGTACTTTGTAGAAATCCATCGCACCAGTCCAGAGGTCGTATCTCTTCGGCCTTGAGGTAAAGCGGGATCCGTTGTGCGCTTTATGATATTGCAAGTGTGTCAGGACTGGTATTCGTCAGCGGAGGATGTTGGCTTACTCACATCCCAAGTCGCCGAGTGTACCCTGGCCTGGCCCGTCCGACATGTTTAATTCTAATTTCGGTGCAGAATCCCTTCGACTGTCAAAAACCGAATGATTGCTGGTTATTCTTGCATGAACGTTTTCCCACCTTGTACACTTCGAGCGTCCATTCTACTGCCAATTGTTGCTCGCGACCCCCCGTCTTGAAAAGGTCTATCAACTTATTATCACCGCCACGGGTGGCCGAGGTCGTTAAGTCGCGTATGCGTGAGTGGGAAGTCTGGGGTTCGAAACCCACCAGGACCATTCTATCTGACTGAAGCTATTTCCAGGTTTTCCTCAGTCCTCATAAGTGGCAAATGCCGGGAAGGATCCTAAACTTAAGACCTGGAACGTTTCCTTCCTTAAAAACCCTTTCCCAATATTTCATTTCATTTCATGTATCATCAGTGTTCATCGCCTGTGGTGCCTCAGTGAAAACGGGCATTAAACACCACTAAAAAAAAAAAAAAAAAAAAAAAAAATCTACTCATTCTGCTTTCGCTTTCGGTTCGTTTTAATTTGATTGACCCTTGTAAAGTTATGCAGTGAAGAGCGTTAAAAAAATAGAACAAATACGGCACTCTTCAGAACGAGAAAAAAAATACTAAATTGTAATGATAAAGAAAGGTGTGGCCTACTAGAGATTTTGACCAAAGATTTTTCTCTAAAAATTCTACAATGTAAATTATTTTGACCTCGTCGATCTTGAAGGAATGAAGAAAATTATTCTGAGTTGGAAATGAAGTATAAAAATCGAAGTGAAATCGTTAACGCTTACCATAATTTCAACTTAAAATGAAGCTGTTATAATTAGGAGGCATTTGTGCTCTAGAAACGAATGGAAATATACTTTTATTGCTTTATTTTGTTAACAAGAATATAATGATTGTTCAAAAGTGAAATACTGTTTAAGGGCAAACATTATTTGAGCATTACAAGAAGAATATTCATCATTTATTAGTGAAGTCAAGTTACAAAAAAAAGTATTTAAAGGAAAACAACATATAAAATACTAGAACTTACATACATCTGTGAAACATTAACAAAATGTTATTTTAAATATATGTTAAAACTGATGAATACCCGCTACTAAAATATTCAAATAGGATATTTGTGTATGGAATTCTATACCAAATTGGTGTTGTATCACAAGAGAGCCAATTAAAAAGAAAAGCATACTCAGAACTTGACGTGTCAGTTTTTAAAGAAGATGAACACGGGTAATACGCCATTTCAGCCAACTTATGAGCGATTATGAAGTAATCTTTCATTTCCTCATAGCAGCAATAAAATATTAAATTTCCATCAGGAAGTACCAAGGCTATTTTAAAATAAACCAGCCACGGCAAAGGGGGGGGGGGTGAGTCACCTGTTAAGAGGAGGTAGAGAGAGTTGAACTAATTTGCTGTAGAGCCGGAAACGTTAATCATCTTGGGGATATGATATATAGCATGTACCTTTACGATCGATAAAAATCACTTTCACGAACGGTAACATTTTTCTGGTTGTGTAGTTATCCAGGATGATGCGAGGTGCACTTCACGAATATGGAGATAACGTTATTTAAAGAAAAAAGTTGTTATAATTTTTCTATTAAATGTATAAAACAGAATACAAATAGAAGAAAAGTATTATTATTATTATTATTATTATTATTATTATTATTGCTATAACTAATCTATTATTTACATCAAAATAAATTTACATTCATACGAGAAAAAATAATTTACTGACAAGAACTAATGCGTAAGGTCTACGTATAGTACAATATTAGCAGTTCTTGTTGCAAAGGAAGCTGTGAAGAAATGTGGCTTCAAGGAGATCGACCATCCACCCTACAGCCCAGAGCTAGCTCCCAGTGACTATTTTCTCTTCTCAAAACTTCAGAAGCACCTTCGAGGAAGGAAATTTAGGTGTGACGAAGAAGTGACCATGCTGTTTATGCCAATTTTCCAGACAAGACTTCTGACTATTTGGGGGGGGGGGGTGAAATGTAAATTAAAAGATGTGAGATGTGTGTTGCAATAAAGAGTAAACTATATTTAAAAGTGAAATATAGTTTTTGTCTTTATCATATCTAGAAAATGGCTAAGCCGGAAACTTATTGATCTATCCTCGTATACATAGAAGTTTATTTTATATATAGAAATAGTTATTTCACATTGACCGCTTGAGGGACATTATTTGAAAAGGAATAATCAGATTCGAAAAATTCGAATCGCACCCGGAATTCTAACTACTTCCGTGCTTCAGGTTTTCGTGCTGATGCTCTAATATAATTACTTTTCATTTTCATTTAATGTCCTACACAGAATTATTTCTATATGTAAATTAATAGAGGACATATAATTTAAACAGATTCTTAACCAATTTAACAAAATTCCAAGTAATCTTAAAGTTAAAAATCGCCATAACAACTTTCAGTTTACTATGAAATATAAACAATATAGTTCAGACTATTTTATTAGGATGGAAGGCCCTGGCTCCACTCCTGCCCAAGCTATAGGTCTGGCTAGACCCCTCCCCCTCTTCGGAATCCAGAAGAAGGGCTTCCTATCTCAATTCAAAACAAAATATATTATTATTCTATTACATCATCTATATACGGATTACAAAAAAGTTCTATATCATAAATATACAAACCCACATTCTCAAGTCAGTTTCTTAACCCACACAATCCCATTTCACCTTAACTACTGTTTTAATAATTGAATACTAACTGACAGTTCATAATTTTCTTTAAATTAAGTATTGTTTAACAATCTCTAACTTTATTCATTAGAAATTTAACAAAGACTGCGTATGGAAAAATACAAACATGTCTTTAAAATACTTTTTATCGGACTTGGTTTCTCCTGACGTGAGATACACGAAGTGAAGTCTAGAACTCGACTAGAAGTTCGTAGAGTCTTGCAAAGTTAATAGAGTTAGTGTATATAAATAAGTCAAATTTCTCAAAGAAGCAAATACGTGATATTTCGGATGTTACAGATATAGTAGGCATATTGTAGTTCACAGTTAATCGCAGAGTCAAAGTGTGAAATTACGAAAATGATAAAGCACTGTATAAGGAATGGACATCATTTTAACAAATGAATGCTCTAAAGTGATATATTATTTCATTGTGTTCGCAGAAATTAATAAAAAAACTGAAACAACATTTCTGAAAAAGGAAGATAACATATCGAAGAATTAAAGACAATTTTATAATAATATAATAAACACTAAATATAGAATATTATTGGTATCCAGGATATTTTTAATGTTAGTATGATTGTTTATTTTCTTCCACGGTTAAATAAGTGACAAGAAAACAATAAATAGGTATATGGGTTTCTCAATAATTACAACGAAGAGATAGCTCGATTTAAATAGATACGATTTCTTATAATAGTAAACAATTCTTATATTTATAGTTTTACTGGTTTCTTCATATGCCTGAAGTACTCCTTGACGGAACAGTTACATCGAAACGTACTAGTGCGCGCCTAAAAACAACGATACAAGAAATTGAATACTTTCCCAGACGGTAACTTGTACAAATTTTTCTCTCTACCAGTGCAGTATAGTGTCATCAACAATCGACTACCAATGATTGTGTCTGTTTTTTTTTTTTTTTTTTTTTTTTTTTAATATTTTCTAAAAGTAGCGGCCGCCAACCTCGGTGGCGATCATGCGCAGAGGCTACATCGGCTCCTTATGCAGTTAGTACCTACCTAAGCCTGATATGAGGGGTGCAGGTAACCAGTCCCGTTTCGCTAATTCACCCCGGTTAATAAATGTTAGTGTGAAGCGTACTGGCATGTATAGCATGCGAGGTGTATTACGTGATTTTCGGACATTGAACGATGCCCGAGGGTTAGAACGTGAGTGGTAAGTCTGCATGAACGTATTAAAAGAGTTAATTAGTTAGTTACCTACGTAAGTTAGTATTAATGCTATGAGTAATGAGATAGGTCACATGTTATTTTCATGCATGTCATGTGATGTCAGCGGTCTGTCCAGAATCCTATACACTGTTGTGTTTCTTTCCCTAACCCTACTCGTACATCTCTCTGCAGTATATGGACGGTTTTGTCGGGACGAATTGATCGCCATCTTTCATTAAATCAACAGTTGTTGTCATTATTTAATTATAAAGTATTAAAACAGCATCGAAAAGTATTTACTAGCAATAACCCGGATATAGATGGCCCACTGCAACACTAAATATCAACAGAGACCTCTAGTTCGCAGAGGAATACTAAATAATACCCCAGTAGCGCCTCTGGTGGTCTTTTAATGAGGTACTAATTGCCTGCAAGAATGAAAACACATCCATTATGCTACTTCCACTTTAAATTTCAAATGCTATCCTCTACCTCTGGATGTTTAAATTTTAAAGATGATGCAATTATTACCACATCCATTTTCTTTAGCGTTGCCTGGCAATCTGGAATATTGTTGTTGTTGTTTGAATTTGGGCTGAATAAAAATATCGGATATCTAGTTTTTAAATAAATGAATTTATTTCAGGGGACGTAAATTATATTTATTTGTTTATAACAATTTATTTTGTGTTTTTAATTTACTAGGGGATTAAGTTATTTCGTTTGGATATTATTTATGACCAATAAGAAGAGAACATTAAGAACATTAATAATTAATAAAAATACCAATCACCTAGAATGACTACCTAACTACTTGTATACGATGGTTTTTTGTCATCATGCAATATCTTTTAGGATGAAAACACAGTTTATTTTTGGTAAAATTGAAATTGTTAGCATTATTAGTAATACAGCCTGTTTCGGAACTTCTGATTAATTCGCTTACATTCTGTCCTTTCTTGCAGTATATGCACCGTTTTCAAGCAATTCATTATCAAAATATAATATAATTGTCACACATTCATTTTCTTTAATTTGTATTTATTGTTGCTAAGACTGCATTGGTCTTCTCACGACGCCTGTAGGTTGTGTTCGAAACACAATAGCTGTAAGTGTGTAGGGATGAATAAAATTAATTAATGATGGTGCAAGGGTAAGGAAAATTTTCGAAACAAAAATTACCCAGACTTTGTGATTTTTATTGCAAAAGTTTGTCGAAATTAAAACAACAACAACAACAACAATAATAATAATAATAATAATAATAATAATAATAATAATAATAATAATAATAATACCAGATGCCAGGCAACAATTAAAAAAATAAAGTTTTAGTATCAATTTAATTTTGTTTGAATTTTATACATCAAAGGTAAAGATGCCGTTGAAAAATTCAAATTGATGGTGAATGGGTGTGAAGTGATGAAAATTAAAATAATCAACATTAGTTCTAAATCCTCCCAGACATTTAAAATGGCGTGTTTTTGTACAAATTAAATGTATATTAAATAGGTAGCCATTCGCCCTGATAGATTCTTAATTGAAAGTCCTATATAAAATATATTAAGATTTCATAAATTTATTTATCATATTCCTGTAAAATAATTAAAGAATAAATAAATACTCCTGAAATGAAAATCACACGCGACAAAACCAATTTCCTTCCTCCTTTTCTTCTCTTTTTAGATGGAAATATAGGAGTACAAATAAAAATTAAAGTAGAAACAGAGCTATGACTTTGATTAGAATGAATTCTAAATATGCAGATGTCCATTTTTTAAAAAAATATATAAAATGGGTTAAAATATAATGCATTTAATACTAAAAGCAAATGTCCTGTAATTTATTGATCAATGAATACAGTATTTCACAGTTTATATATTAGCAATAAAGTATTGACTACTTCAATGATGCAAGACTTGCAACACCAGAGTTCCAACCGGCTGGTATTCGCCACGCAAAACTTAAGAGAGGCAATGTTCAGGACTTTGCCTGACGTCCAACAAAATTTAAGAGATAAACACTAGACATTAGCTTTAGAGTCTGAATGAATCACAAAACATGTGTCAACAGTAATGCTATAGGATATGTTCGTAGAGGGATGCAAAGAGAGACTTTCAAAAGTCTGTAATCTACTCGCATTACTCCTAGAAGTAATAAGAGAGTGGCTACACTATTCTCTCTCTCTCTCTGATTGTAGGGTTGGCTTCCTTTAAGATATGTACAGTACATTGCAAAATTAAGTTCTTAAGGCAGTTTTTCAATGGCACTCTCAAGCTTGTTCCCAAGGCCTCATCTTGGCTTCCAATGCACTATAAGTCATTGCTGAAAAAGAGTTCCCAAGTGTGTTCCAGCTTATACATACAAAGGGGGCCAAAAATGTATACACACTTCACGCAAAGAAAAAACTCTGTTAATATAAAAAAACTGAATTCATACAATCAGAAAATGATGAGCACTAATTATCTTAGAATTTTACAGTTACAAATGTTCGAGTACGTCGAACTACTGATTGAGCAACGTTTGCGAAAGTGTCCTCAGCGATAGCAGCACATGCCGTTTCAATTTCTTCCCGAAGTGCTGCTAGGGTAACTGGTTTTCTACAGTATACAATATCCTTAGGAGTTCCTCCTAGGTACTAAGTTCAATGGAGTTAGATCCGGAGAAATGGGTGGAAACTCAGTCGAACCTCTTCGTTCTATCCAGTGCCTTGAAAGATTGGCATCAAGGTACGCACGTACATCTCGTTGGTAATGTGGTGGTGCACCATCCTGTTGCATACGATACCATGGGTCTCAAATTTGTCTCCAATGAGTGTAATTGTTAATCACGCTGGCGGTTCTGTTCTGTACACACGTCTCCATTGCCTATGAACTTCAATAACATTCTCGGTTTTCCAATATCACTTCAAAATTCCTTTCCGCTGTTCAAATGATAATATTGGCTCCATTTTGTTGTAGCAACGCTAGCATAACACAATGTGAGTCACATCTGTTTACAGAACATCATACTAAACATTACTGTTGTTTTTCGGTCCAACTTTGAAATATATTAAATAGATATCTACTGTGAAAGTGTGTTGCATTTTTGACAACCTCGATATATATATATATATGTCTGTGTATGCCTTAACATGGAAATTTAAAACCGTCCCAAACCTTTAGTAAAACTATTTCAGTGTTGTTCATTAGCATTCTGTATAATTCTACCGTCCATTTTGTCGTTTAGAATGCTCTGTTGATTAGATTGTGTGTTTGCAGCTACGCTATAAGTTGAAGTAACTCCCAGCTCGAGATATATATATAAAAGTTGAAATAGGTAAATAAAGATACAAAATAAGGGAAATTATTTAATTAATGTTGCCAATAGTCACCTCCAACAGTAAGACGATATTGACACAGATAATTTTTTCGAAAACTTTAATTTATAATTTATTAATTGAGGGTCTTTCACTATCGTCTTGTTACAAGTCGATTCAACTGTTATATAAAATTATTGGTGATAGATATCTCGCTACTTTTTAGTCCATACTTTTACTCCTATTGCTATATAAATGCAATGAAGTGATTAGTCTATAAATATTGAATATTGTGATAACTAAACTATGTTAGGCTATTGATGGATTATTAACATACACTTTCTTTTGATAACGTGAAGTTTCACCCTATTTCACTTTACATTTATTTCCGGGTATCAAATTGGAATTCATGCAATGCCCAAACCTCCAAAATTTCATGCTTTTTTCTGCGTTCCCTATTTCAAATTATTTGTCTGAGACCTCTCTCCATACAGAGTGAAAATATTTCGGTGTTGTTCATTAATATCCTGTATTAACAGAGTGGTACAAACTACCTCAAAAGTTCAGATGTTGTTCATGGGTGTTTTGATATAAGTAACCCATAATCTTCGACACTTTGTTACATATTAATTTGATATTGAAGTGTAAGACAGGTATTTATTATGTCCCTTTGATAGTGATAGATGTATTCTGATACATTACAAAGAAAAATAAATCAACTAAACATCGCCTTCCGACATCATTAATAACAAAGTATTGCTAGGGAACAGATGACAGACAAATTACGAAACTTTACAATGAATAATGGGGGGGGGGGAAACAAGGATAACAGTAGGTCTATAGTCGGTCCTGGTGGTGTAGTGGTTACCATACTTGCCTCCTAAACCCAAGATCGCGGGTTCGAACCCGGCCAGGACCGATGGATTTTTTCGGGGCGTAAAAATCCTAAGTGTGGCTTCCTTCGGAAGGGAAGTAAAGCCGTGGATCCCGTGTCGTACATTTACGGCACGAAAAAGAACCTCAAGCCTGAAAGAGAGGCCTCTGAGCAAAATTTGTCGACCGTTTCACGCCCTGAGTTGAATGGGACGCTGATGACCTGAGCTGTTAAAGAGCGTCCATAAATAAATCATTCAAAAAAAAAGTAGGTCTATACTGCGGTATGTGTTATCTGTTGTGACATACTACTTTTCTTTAAAACAAACCAAGGTTTTCATAAATCCCCTGAAGAAGCCCATCGGCATCCAATCTTGTGACCAAGCTGGTGGAACAGTCCTACCACGAACAAACTGTACATCAATTTGATCCCTAGCAGTCTGAATAGTGTGCAGGTGCCCCGTCATGTAGAAACCACATGCGCTTTCGAATTACCAGACCTATATCTTCCAGAAAACGTGATAGAACACAATTATTCTAATACTCCTATTAAACACGCCCCCTGTCTTCGAAAAACGTTAAAAAATGTCAAGTAGTGCCAAAATACCATTATGTTTGAAAAGCAAAAGAAATGCCACTATTCAATAATAAATTACCGGAAACCATAGATGCCTTGTTTCAAAACACTCAGGCACAGCTCTGAAAGTTTGTCCGTAAAACTCACAGCCACTTCTGTATAAGTTGCCCTATGGCTATATTTAAACAAAAGCAATTGTTCTGGGAAAGAGTATGTTGTTTGGTAAATGTTTCCACGATTGGTGACAACATCTTGAATTGTGGGAGCTAAGAAATAAAGGATGGAAATAAAAGTTGAATGCAGTATTGAAGGGGGAAAAATTTCTGTGACTACCCAATGAAATATCGATGACGTGGGAAGATGGAACAATTGGGTTTAAACATGTTCCAGAGTAACTACTTTCACGAGCCTTTGAGTGCATGCTCATGTGAATTTTGTGGGAGAAGAAGCGAACCTTATCACATTAAAATATTTAAGAGAACTAAGTCAATAATTGAATCAGCACAGGATTATGATAAACGCTTGAAGCTGTCCCTGGATTCCCGTCGATTACAGAGTACGTGAAATAATTAATATTTGTAATTTCAGAATCACCAACTCAGTTAACACGTGCAAGTATGTTGTGCATTTTCATTCAGTGGAGGGATTTTAATGAACTAACTCGTATTTATAGAATGAAGACCGTATAGCGTTTAAATGCGTTCATAATGTGTAATTTTTGGTAATATAGCAAGTTAAGGAAAATTCACGTCTTTCTCCGGACACAGAAAGACTTGGCAAAAGTCAACAATGGCAAGTTAATTCCTTCTGGGATGCAGCTAGGGTTGGAAATGCCCCCGCCTTAGGCGAGACACCGGCCTGTTAGGTGGAAAGTTGCAGGTGTCCAAGTAAAAGAGTCATTAACAGTAACATATGAAATCTTTAAATTCATCTTATTGACGAATAGTGGAGCTTACCGAAATTGTCCAGCGAATAGAAATGAAATTCAGTGAGGTAAGCACAGACCTATAAGTGACGTTAACACAAAACTAGCGGGAGTATTTCGCGCCGTTGCCCGTGGATGGCATCATTTTGTATTGTGTATAATGGGGATAGATTTTGCCCAAAAGTCGCGCAGTCTCAGAATTTTCCGGGTCCAGATTCGTGTGGCTGCCGTCGCCCGGAGATCAGTGGAAAAACGGCCTAAGTACCAAGTACCAGTTCCGTGACAACTAAGCTTGAGTGTCAGTCACCACGCTAATTGCCGATACATCATTGAGCTACATTAAGCATTTTGTTGAATTAACAATCTCTTCGCAGTCGGCATCATTTGGTTAACGCAATAAATTAAAGTGTTTGCCAAGATTGCCTTGCTCGTGGTTCAACGGCAGGCGTGAGTTTTCCTGAATATTCATGTTAGGAGAATAAACGATATCAGCAACTAAACAACGAAGCGTCATTTATCGTCACCTTTTTGCATCGCAATTCCGTTCACTTAGTCCCGGCTGGCTCACAGTCGCTAAAATCCAGCGAAACCCCCTGTAGAGAGTCTCATTAGAGAAGGATAGTGCGGTCTGCAGCAGCAGTGGCGAAACCTGCGATCAGCTGGCATAAATTATTTACCCCCCACTAACAATAGTAAACACCCAACACCCACAATCAAATTACAAAATGGCACCCAACGTGAGATAGTAATAAACACTCGCCATCCACAATCTTATTACACGTTTCAGCTATAATTATAACTAAGAACAATTTACGCCCAAATTTCAAACAATATATGCGAGTAACATATGCCACACAACAACTCTCTGATAAAGCCTCACTCAAAACAACTACAAGCTGCCACTTGCACATGCATTGTAGGCCTTGACCACTGTCTTCTACTAGTACGCAACCACGCTCCGCCGCTCCGTAATTCTAATAATCGCACTGTATACTCCTAAATACCTGGACGTTGGTCAGAGTGACATTTTTCAAAGCTTGTGTTCTAACTTTTTGTTTACAAATACAATAAATTACGATCCAGAACAACATTTGTTCCTGGGGACAGTAACACAAAAGAATTATTCTTCTTTATTTACCAAGAGTTTAAAAAAGTATAGATAAGCATCGCGAAAAATGATTAACGGTATGCAATACTAGCAAAAGCCATTAATTGGTTAAAGAAATTGCAGGCTCTCCTTTGCATTCGCTAGGTTTAACCGACTTACTCTATCCGAAATTAAAATAAAGATTTTAAACAAAAGAAGCTTTTATCGAATTACTATATAACTACGCTTTTCAGACGAAAACACAAGCTGTTGTTTTAACATTGACTTTCTTCTTGATGATGGGTTGATTCCTAAGCAAACTTCTTTCACTTGAGCTAGCGGTTTTTATTTTAATCGGGCACAATGTACAAAATAAACAATTCTCTCTATCCACAAGAGTCTTGACATCTGTTTGAATACCCGCTGGAGTTTCGAGTTGTCACCTGCTAAGAGGCTCAGTGAAAACGCAGATTTTTCTTGGAGTACCTCTCCTGTTTTACTGATTTGGACGTGTTTATGCTAAGGATTTTTGAGAAAAGACATATAAAATATATTTTCTAATTTATGATTCTTTCTTTCTAAAATATTAAAACACACTCCCACCGTACATTTGAGCAAAAAAATCTATTTTGAGAATATTTTGATACCTGTTTGCAATGTCAATATTTACCCAAATATGCATACAACAGAACGAACATTTGCACTTCTTTTCGTCCATTTTCTTCTGTTTTAGTAAGAAAGTATGGTTAGTATATATAAAATTAATAAAGTCATTAAGTTTTGACACTTTTTAGGCTTTCACTACCGGTGATACAATTAAAACATAAAAATCTTCCCAGCTGTTTTGTTGTGGCTCATGGTTAATATGCTACCATAGCTTTCACCAACTTCTGCGGTTGGCATCATAAGTGATCGAGTGCTGAAAAGACAAACAGTATTGCTCCGTATCTGTCAGTTTTAGAAAATCGATCAATATCACGTGTATCGGGGTAGAGGGGCAGTTGTTTGTTTTTAAGAACTGGTTTCAATGTGCTACAGAGACGGATAAATAATGTCGTCTGTTGTTCATAGTCCCCTATGATGCTAACCGCAGAAGTTGTGAAAGCCATGGTAGCATATTAAACCATGGATCACGCCTATACAACCTGGAAGCTTTTAACTATTTTAATTGTATAGTTTTGTTCTAGAAATGTCGAATTTCAGAATATATCTGTAACAGCATTACACATACAGAAAAAAAGAATTTACATCTAATGGAAAGTAACCAGATATAGCATACTGCAGGATTTTAATATCAACTAAACACAACAAATGCACCAACAGGTTTCAAAATTATCTAACATCAATAAAATATATGATAAATGCGCCAGGCACAGGGCGTACTAGAGCCTATTGTTAAAGTGGGAATATAATGCAGTGCATGATAAAGCAAATCAACAAACGGAAATCTCATCTACCCAATGGAAAATATCACAGATAAAGGTTTACACTAAACATTTTGAGATTTGATTTCTCAATAGTATGTGAAAGATCATTGATTGATTGATTGATTGATTTGTTTTATTTACGGACGCTCTTTAACATCTCCGGTCATCAGCGTCCCATTCACTTCAGGGCGTGAAATGGCCGACAAATTTTGCTGAGGCCTCTTTTTTCAGGCTTGAGGTTCTATATCGTGCCGTAAATGTACGACACGGGATCCACGGCTTTACTTCCCTTCCGAAGGAAACCATACGTAGAATTTTTACGCCCCGAAAAAATCCATCGACCCTGGCCGGGTTTGAACCCGCGATCTTGGGTTTAAAAGGCAAGTATGGTTACCACTACCACCAGTTTTTAATTTCATTAGTCTAAATATTTTCTCCCTATTCTCATTCACAATTTTATTAACTTCAAAACGTATTATCAAAGTAAATGTAAAATGTATTTATATCTTTCGCCATTAAACATTTTATTAAGCACATTATTTATATTAAATATGTTTTCAGTTATGCCAAAAATTTAATTCCTCAGGGAGAAGTGTCTTAAAAAGACATCTGGGAGTTATTTCACAATATCTGGAAAACCGAGAATAAGATGCATAATATATACTGCCGTTCATTAGTACTGCTGATAAAATATCGATTATATTTGCGAGCACATGGTAAGATGCACATTTTCTCTTTTGAACTTAATTCTTTTAAAAACAACAGTTAAAATAAGCGCATCATTCATATTGAAGGAGAACTCAAAAGGAATGTTTACTATAACTGAAGACTTCAAGAAAATAAACATGATTTACAGGAGGCTTTGAATCTTTCGGTATCAAATTTAGGCGCAAATATGTTTATTATTTTAGTTTAATTGATTCTTATATTAGGCTAGGCACATATTTGTGGTTGTTACACTCGCAAAACACAAATGTGAATATTTATTAAAGCACCAGTGAGGAAAAGTTATAGTTTTTGTAACGATTATAGAGCAACAATGCTTTAAACTAAGAAAACACTATTAGTCACGAAAAGGAAAAACAATGATAGCATGTTTTGTGTGCCCAATCGAATTTACATGTTTAGTGTTTTGTGTTTATCACGGCAGAGACAAATAAACTGAAGATGTTATGATAACTGAGCAATAATAGGATTCTTTCTGTATTTTGTTTCGTAAACGAAGTCCTTGTAAGACAATATTTCAAATCAATAACGACTTCGAGTCGGCAATAATAAACTTTAGACTTTCTATTAAAATTTTATGAAACTAAAATAAAAGTAAATGTAATGATTAAGAACTACGACAAATTCTCTATATCAACTTTGTCCATCCACTGTAATATCTGCTTTATACTATTAAGTTGTATTCAACAATATAACTCCACAGTTGCTGCAAAACTACTCTGGGGATGAATAGATTACTTACCCAGGAGGGACAGCACACCACACGCTATCCATATGACGAAACTGAGCCCAACGGAGCCAGTTCGCACCAACAGACCCGACGGCGACACAAATATTCCAGACCCTAAAACAACATAGAGCATTATATATCTTTCACTGTTCCATTTCTCACTATACAAATATTAACAAAATTTTGCCACATAAAGGTACATTCTTCTATCCTGAAAGTTCTAAAATAGGTACCAGCGTGTAAAAAAATAAATGCATATGGTATGTGTAAACGTCAAGCAAAGCTCAAACATTTCCTAATAAAAGCATTAGAACTAAATATTTCAATTACAGATTGATTTATTCGCTTGTTTCAACCTCCTTTAAAACAAAGATTGAAAGATAAGTTTTATATTTATTTGTTGATTTGGATTGTTTATGGACGCTCTTTTAACATCTCAGGTCATCAGCGTCCCATTCAATTCAGGGTGTGAAATGGCCGACAAATTTTGCTCAGAGGCCTCTTCTTTCAGGCTTGAGGTTCTTTATCGTGCCGTCAATGTAAGACACGGGACCCACGGCTTTACTTCCCTTCCGAAGGAAGCCATACTTAGGATATTTACGTCCGAAAAAAATCTATCGATACTGGCCGGGTTTGAACCCGCGATCTTGGATTTAGAAGGCAAGTATGGTTACCACTACACCACCAGGACCGACGTCTTTATTTTTAAATATTTCCCTACATAAATATATTTTATAGATGAAAACCTAGTTGCAACAGCTGTAATGACTGTAATCTTATTTAAGTTTAACCAAAGTATTAATTCAATTCGAGAATGTAGATACTTTATTGTTATAAAGTAAGGAATGTGCGCTCTGTATTGTTTCCGAGATAATGCAACTGGAGTTAGTCCAGGCTTGTACCAAAGCCTGCATTAATGGAAATCTATAGAACGCCTTCGGAATAATTATAGCAGTTGAAATATGGGTCGACAAAGCATTTCATGTACTCGTGTTTCTATGGGGACGTTGTTAATGCCTTGCCTTTCTCAAGCAGTCGTTTTTTATTCAGGGCACTGCACTTGGCATTTTAAACATCTGATCCAAAGCACGGAGCTCTTAAAGAGCAAAACACGAACAGAGTTTCGGTATAGGTTATCGTGGTCAAGACCAAACGGGGTTATTCCTGAAAAAATAATTATTTTTATTACGCGTACACAATTATATGAATTGCGTTTAGTGATTTCAAGCAGATTATTTGAAAAGTACAATTATTTATTTCCTAAATAATATAAATAATATATACCTGTAGTATGGAACACATATTACGGAGCAGAAATGGAAGAAAAAGAAAACATTACGGAATAAACATAAATGACAGTAGATTAACGAACCTAAGATTTGCCGACGACGTGATTCTATGCGCTAAAACACCAAGGGAATTACAAACGATGCTACAGCAACTCAACACGCAAAGCAAAGCGGCAGGCCTAGACCCCCCCCCCCCAAAAAAAAGCTAATGACAAATAGAATGGAAACTCCAGTAACAGTAGATGACTTTACTATATGACAGTTAATTTCCTTCAAGACAAAGACTAAAAAAAAAGACAAACAAAAGAATATCCTTAGCATGGAAGACTTTCTGATCCCTTCAGTTTATACTCCCTGACAGAAAAACAAGCAAAAAAGCTTAAACTCGAAGCACTAGAGAAACCTGCATATACTCAGTAATGCTGTACTTCGCCAGGGTGCTCTGATACAAACTAACAAATGACGCACTAAAAACAAGTCAAAGGAAAATTAAACGCAGGATATTAGGAATAACAATAAGGATTAAAATCTTCAACGCAGAGTTAGCCCAAATAACGTCCACAGACATCGCAAAAAGAGTCGCCAGACTGAAGTGGAAATGGGGAGGCCACATAGCGAGGATGCGGGACGACAGATGGACGTATAAGACCATCATGTGGGGCACGCGCTTAGGCACACGACACAGAGGCAGGCCAAGACGGAGATAGGAAGACTCCTTGTCGATAATGTGCAGAATAGCAAGAAGAGAATACATGGAAAACATCGAGCGTCAACTTCGAAATGAGTGAAATCTGATGAACGAAAGCGTAACAAAGTGTAGCCCCTACTACTGTACGCAACCTCAATGCGAATTAGCTCATCGCTTTAGCATACAAGAGCTACCATCTTGTAGGAGGTCTTTGCCTTTATTACGGACATTCGGATTTATTATTATTGTTATTGTTGTTGTTGTTGTTATTATTATTATTATTATTATTATTATTATTATTATTATTATTATTATTAAGCTTGTAGTAGAGCTCGAATCTTGAAGCAAAAACTGTCGTTATTAAAAGCATTACAACCAAAGTGACGGTTTTAGTATTTAGCGTTTAAAATGTATCAAAACAGCTTCATTTACTCTAGAATTTAGATATGTTATTCACGTCTTAGGTTGGCAGTGCTGAAATCTCCTTTCTTTATCCTCACGAAACGTCAGAGCCGTAGACAGAGAGGCAAGTTTATAAAGGCAAACCTCCTTTAGTAGATTCTGCTTCTCCATGCAAGATGGTGTAGCAGTTCTTCCCATTAACCTTCATGTACTCAATCATGACGCGTTGCACTCCAGGAAGACATTATTCAGTGTCTCCGCGAAGGAAGATATTCGAAGGTCTTCACAATAATGGTAACAAGTTCATCTACTGTGGGTGTGACTTGTTTCTGAAGCAGATAATCAGAAATGGTCCGCAGGTAATCATCGCCAATATTCTTCATTCCTCCTACTGTTTGAATACTGCGCTCCTCTGGTCAAATAAACTGTACAATTGTATTCGGGCATGTGTCAAAAACCTCCATAATCATATAATAAGCTCCCGCACTTGCCTAACGCATATTCTGGACTGAACACTGATATAAATAAGATTCCCAACACTTTACTCAAAGTTCCAAGAAGTTTCCTGTGCTCTGCTGACCGTCTCAGGTTCAATACTCTGTGCGTACCTAGTTCTTCATTTTCGTTTCTAGAGCGAACAAGTCCATTGAAGAAATGCGAATATTAGTTGGCTACGAAGATAGTATTTTCACTGTAATAGACCAATATTATAATCTAGCGATTGCATTTGCGATTCCCAAGCGGCCATTACAAGTTTCATTCATGGTTGTGTTAGTTTTTGATTGAGCTTCTTTCAGACCCCCCCCCCTCATATCTTATGGTGAATACCTTGGAAACTTTGGCCAAAATTCTGTTAAATTTATTCGTCCGTATTATCATTTATCTTCTGAAACAATGCAATTCAAATTATTGAGTATTTAAGTATGATATAATTGGTTATATCAAACAAAACATCAATTAAAATACCCATTATTATGTTCAGTAAATTTCATATGTCTCTAATACTATAAAAAGGGTTAAGAAGCAACCATTCATATTCTTTTTCTTATAACATCCAATAACAGTTGTATAGTATTGTCTTGGCAATTTATTTTACAGTTTATATACATCAATTTAAAACTATTTTGTCCAGTGGTATAGATCTAATTTAATAAAATCAACTATTATATTTAAATGAAATTGGATTTTTTCCGCACAAACCGTGGGTTCGTCTACGGTTTAGAATTAGAGTAGATAGGACTTATTCACATATTTTCAGTTAACCCATGCCGATGCTCTTACATCCGACCACAACCGCGAACTGCCCCCCTCTGAGCCTATTTATATCCTAAATACCTCTTGGATTATGTCGTTGTGGTTAACTATGAAGCGTGCCGCACAGGTACGCGAAGGTTTAGAGCAGCCTCAAAGGGATGGGGTTGCTCTCGAAAAGCTCTTCACTATGGCTTCCACACGATCGATGTTTTCATCTATGATTATTGTTGCTGGACGCCTGTGTGCTCTTCGTCTTTTTCAAGGCTGTATTTTCTCGTCTAATTCTACAAACCAGTGAGAGATTTTAGTACGTAAAAGAGCAGTGTATAAAAAAATTCTGTAAAATACTCTCGAGCCACTTCCATCCTAGAACATTACACAGAGAGCGCACAACCACAATTAACCTTTGGTTGAAGCTACAACAGCGGGTGTCAACTTCCGCTATGGTTACTAATCAAAGATATGCTCCTACCAGTGCAGCCAACGGGATATTTATATCTATCATAGTTTCTTAAAAAACCGGTAATAAAATAGCGACCCTCGTATCAGCAAAATGAAGTATTACATACATGGATTCTTTAATGGTCATCATCAATATTTTGAAATAAGTCTCTATACAAGTTTTTAATCAAAAATTCCTGTTCGAGCCAAAACCCTCACCGTACTAGAATCCTCGAGGTGTATATATTCCTCTCTGTTATATTTATGATTTATTTATACATAGTGCATTAGTAACTGGAGATTTTTTGTAAAGAATTTTCTGGAGGTTCAAAAACTGATTTTATCTATCATCTTAAAAGGAAAAATTGCTTTAGCTGCATAATATTTTACCTATTTAACGTATTTCTTTTATTAATTTATTTTTACCAAGTTTATATTTCTATGTTCCTTCAAGGTACATATCCCAGTTTAGTGAGCACTTTTTAGTATTTTTGTTAAAAAGGATATAAAATGCTTTAAATACATTAAATGCTTATTTTTTTAAACATCCCCATTAACATGAATAATAAACTTCATACATATTTTCGATTCAACACTGATAAGCTCTATTTCTTTTTATTATATAAGATTATGATTATATAAATCGCAATTCCGTAAATTGTATGCCATTATATTTTTCTTTCATACTACACATTGTTTGTTCCAATGAGGAGTTTAGCATTTACTTAGCTTTATTGAATAAAATGTTAATAAGACATACACCTCATTAAAATATAGCTTAGATTTAAATTGTTTATTATACAGAGGATGCCCAAAATTCATACACACTTTAAGCAAAGAAAAACGGTTTTAACATTACAAAACTGAATTCACACAAACAGATAATGATGAGCACTAATCATCTTAGACTTTTACAGATACAACAGTTGTTCAGAATGCCCACCATCGGCGTCGATACACTTCTGAGTACGTTGAACTACTGATTGAGTAATGTTAGCGAAAGTGTCCTCGGCGATTGCAGCACATGCCGTTTCAATTTCTTCCCGAAGTGTTGCTAGTGTAGCTGGTTTTCTACGGTATACACATCCTTAAGAGTTCCCCATAGATAGAAATCCAACAGAGTTAAATCATGAGAACGCGGTGGAAACTCAAGTGCACATTGCTTTGTAGATTTCTGCGGTATGTGCTCAAAACGTTTCAAAACCATAGTTTAGGACGCGGGGCTTGTTGCTGTGCGAGGTCTCCCAGATCTGCCCATCGCATACGGTACCACGAGTCTCAAATTTGTCTCGAATGCATGCAATTGTTACTCGCGTTGGCGGTTCTGTTCTGTACACACATCTCCATTGCCTTTGAACTTCAACAACATTCTCAGTTTTCCAATGCCACTTAAAAATTGCTTTCCGCTGTTCCAAAGATAATCTTGGCTCCATTTTGTTGTAGCAACGCTAGTATAACGTAATGTGAGTCACATCTGTTTACAGAACATCATACTACACATTACTGTTGTTTTTCGATCCAACTTCGAAATATATTAAATAGATATCTACTGTGAAAGTGTGTACACATTTTTGGCACCCTCGGTATTATGATCCTCTCTTGGCTCTTAGTTTTATAAAATTATTTTGAAAAATAATTTTACCTTTATGTTGCTTTCACTGCATAAACTCATCCCAATACCAATTGTTACTGATGATAGTGTTATTTTATTTTAGTAATTCTGTACAGGATTTTATGTTTTTATTTAAAAGATATTCGGGGATAATGGCAAAGGAGATTACAACCTGAAGTTAAGTTGATTAAGCAAAACCAAGTTATGAAGCATTGTCATAGATAAGATTAAAATTGGTATTACACCACTCTTACATTATTCCTATATTGTAGCATTAAGCAAGGAGATTCAAGGGTGCTAATTTTAGATTTAAAATTAAAAATGCTAACTTCTTTAAAAGTATAACTTAGATGACTATATTAAGTTCTTTTAAACGCTTCACTAAAAGTTAACCATGGCACAAAATACATTTTTAGCTGTAATTTTTTTCAAAAATTAATCGAAAATGTACTTCTGCCTATTGATTAATCTATATCAGCTACATTTCTAGAATTTTTAAAATTGAGGTTATATTTTTCACCTTACATATTTGAATATCTTGTAATTAACAACTGTAAATTTTTAGTCACCAATGTGTACCAATTTTATCGATGTTGGTTTTTATTTTTTATTTCATTTATTTATGGACGCTCTTTAACAGCTCAGGTCATCAGCGTTCCATTCAAATCAGAGCGTGAAATAGCCGACAAATTTTGCTCAGAGGTCTCTTTTGAAGTTCTTCATCGTACCGTAAATGTACGATACGGGATCCACGACTTTACTTCCCTTCCGAAGGAAGCCATACTTAGGACTTTTACGCCCGAAAAAATCCATCGATTCTGGCCGGGTTTAAATCCGGGATCCTGGGTTTAGAAGGTAAGTATAGTTACCACTACACCACCAGGACCGACACCTATATGTTGTAATAACGTCTCCTCAAGAAGCATTATGTAGCAAGAAACACCAAAAGAGAGAAAACAGGAATAAAATAATTCCATACGTAATTCGTGGGTAAAAACAAACTTTTAAGTTTACTAACAAATTTTAAAAAAATATCACCCATGGTAATCTTAACAGATATCTGTAGTTATTTATATTTTTGACATTCTTTATTCTACTTGTATATTTATGAAATTTATAATTTCAGAAATTAAGTTGCAAAACAACATTATCTATGCAAGCATTAAAGCCAGTTTACTTTCATACTGGCCAATCTGGATTGTAATAAAAATCAGAAGTGCTAAAAATTTACGTCGCACGTAGACTTTTCAGTAATAAGGAAAATTGTGCACTCTTAAAACACACAGAGCTTACAAAAGCTCATTTTTATTGCCAGCTTTCGCTTTCTGTAGAATTACACGTTCAAGTTCCTAAGCCACGCAAAGTCCGCCACTGATACCCTTCTAATCTTAGCCGGAGCGCCGTGTCTATTATTGTATAGACTGGGGCGCAACGGATCATTTGGTGAAACCGGATTTTACGAGCACGCTGCACTCTATCTTCTTACTACGCAGTCTGAAAGGGGCGTGAAGTTCATCCAGTTGTGCATCATTGATAAGCGATATCCCTGGTTTCATATCCCTGGTTTCATATACTTCCACTCATTTCTCCCACAATTGTCCAGAATATTCCGTGCTAAATACCATTGCTAATCGCACTATCCATTCATAATAACCAACTCTTTGTTCTATGTAATTTCAATTTGGCCTTCGCGTGTTCTTCCCCAGCTCCGGCATTGTTTCAGCAATGCATATGCTTTCCACATCTTTTGTCAGCTTTACCTTTCCAAAATCCTCTTTAATATGTCCACATTAGTCCTCATTAACAATTACCTGCTAATGTTTCTCTAACATTACGTTTTATTTTCATTTATCCTCATACTAATGAGGGAATTCTATCGAAATCAGCTGGAAAAGATCCCTCTCCCAGAGAATGACGATATTAGCTTATACCATCACTGCCTCCTACCAGCGTAGTGGTAGCAAAACATATTTAGGTCCTGCGATAGCATGTCACCTCCTTCCATTAGACCCTAATCACTATCGTAGCAGCCGTCACCTGTTCCAACTAGAACCAGGAGAAAACAAATATTCGTGAAATTTCGTTACCATGCGTGGTTTGGGGAAGCCGAGTCTACGTTAATTACTCGACTAGCATAAAAACTATATTCTGCAACACCCGTCGCCATCTAGTGTGGCCCATTACCCATCCCTAGTCTTTACACAAATGCTCTGAAAATACATAAATAAAACGTATAAGTTTGACTGCAGTCTGAGACAGTATTTATGAGCTGCCACCCTCAAATTTAATTAGAGTGATTATAATAATTAAATTTGTGTAACTTACTTATTATAATAATGAATGTAATGTCATTTTATTTCCTGTACAAGTGTTGAATTATTGCATGTAAAATGTTATTTTCTCGTATCAGAGTGCAGAAATTCACCCTAGCCGTTAAAATGTGACCTGGAAATTTATGTGGCCTATTGTAGCAATATTTAGAAGGCGAAAGGATATGGCAAACCGATATTTTCTGAAGGAAATTCTTAAGTAGGGTTCGTGGAAAAGATGTTTATTTGCATTCTGTTAGAGAGTTGTAAAGCAGGGTAGACATAATAAAACATGTGGTAACTACAGAGATGAAAAGCCAAGCCGATAATTTCTTCAAGGGAAGAAGCTAGCAGCTTGAGTAAATACCTTCACGTAAAAAGTCACGTAGGCCATGTTTATGTAGTCAGTTTTGCAAGAGTATTCAGCGGGGCATTATCAGTGGAGGGGTATTTTCTGTTCAGTTCAGTTAGTGGAAAGCTGTAGTTAGTTTTGGAAGAGTATTCAGTGTGGGGCATTATCAGTGGAAAATAGGCACGGTCAGTTCAGTTCCGTTCAGTGGAAGAGTATTAAGTGGAAGACATTTATTAGTTGAGTTCAGTTGCGTCTCAGGATTATTTGATTTCAGGATCAGTCTTTATCAAATTAAGAAACGTCAGAATGATCGTCATAGTTAGTGCGAAAGTGGCACATATTCTCCAGAAAATAACGGCAGCACATTTTATATGCAATAGTTTATGAATAATAAATTGTGTTTCATTTCCCATAACAATAAATCTTATCAATCTCCATATAATCTTTCCCTTTTGGCCACAGGACCCTAAAAGTATCCAGCAGCAGAGTCTCAACAGCCATGGCAAACCTATGTCAGCGGAAACCAATCATTGGAGGGGAAGAAATCAACTTTTACCCCTGAGATTCCATATAACCCATCAAATCAAATTATTTTCCAAATCCTTCCCTAAATTCTTATTTTCAATAACCCCCATTTTATAAAATACCGCTGCAAGTCTCATCGTTACATTCTTACAATATTTTACATTTATAGTACTAAGCGCTTGCCGTAAACGAGGTTTGATCAAGTAACTCCATTCTTGATGCATTTTTAATTTATTTACAAGTTGTATTTCGTAGCATATTAGTGCCGGCAATATGTAATCATAAATTGTTTGCATTTCATCCTTGCCGAGTTCATTTCAGTAGGAAATGGAGCTTGTCAAGCAGAATGTTGTTAAATACCACAAATAAAGAGAATGTCGCCTGAAAGTCTTCAAGATAAGTCAACAACTTTGCGATCCACAATGTCCTCACCGCTCGAACGAGACTTTGCGTCTCGGCCAAGGCTGGCTCCCCTCCTCACGCACGGCCGCCTGCTTGTCCTTGAACTTCCGAGCAGTTACCAGTCTGCATTCGTTCGGAAATACTTTAGAGCAACGTATTATGTGTGTAAATGTTATTATAAAAAACCGAATCGGCTAATGTCCTTCGGAGGTTCCCTAGGTAATTGCAGTTTAAATTCCAGAACTGTAATTCATGATATTGAGAATAAATTTGATACTATTGGTTCAGTGTAAAACAAGAAACACAGGCGAAAACATACATTTTAACAGGAGACAAATTATACAAAAATGGTGCAAATCTTGAACGTTTGCCAAAAACACTACCGAAATTAACACAAAAAGTTGGAGTTTCAGTGTCCTTTGTCTACAAAAAGATACCGTAACACTGTTTGTTAATGGAGTGGTTTCTTTGGTCAGTGACTGAAGGCTTAATCAACCTACAGCTTGAGATTTTTCAGACGAAACATAGTCGTGTAGGAGCACAGGCGCGGCCGGCTATAACATACTCAGCTGCCGAGACCAAAACCCCGTGCGGCGGTAAGAACATATTCTGGAAACCCTATAGTAAAAAGATAGTGTCGTGTTTTCACATATGGTAAAAAACCGGCAACTACGTTTGAAAAAGTTTACAAAAAAAGAAAATACAACGTGTATGATTTAGTGTTGGAAGAGTTGGCATTTTCCTTCCTAGTGGAGGAAACAACCATTAATACCATATTGTATATATTTTAACCGAAAAATTAGAGATTAAAATTGTGCTGCAAAATAGGTACCTCGAATGTTCACACCCACTTAAAAACGATTAAGATTCATCATTTAGGACGTTTACTGACAAACAAGACAATTGTTGACAAATTTGTGACTATGGAGAGCCATGGGGCCTGTCATTATGATCATGAAACCCTGTATAAAATCAAGGTTCAGTCGTTAGTAGAAAAGATCATGCTGTATTTTGGGAAGGAGTGCATCAAGTGTAACTTAGTTGATTATTTGCTGAGGAGTCACAAAAATAGGCCATAATTATGCAAATTCAATTTCAAAATTACGAAAGCAACCAAGGAGAAACATCATGGAAGTCAGAGCCGAAGAGTGTTCTTTCTTCAGAGCAATAAATAAATGGCAGCGATTTATAGAGCAACATGGAAATTCCTGCTTACTTTCCCAATGGTATTCAGGTTACACCCACAACTTCCATAAAGCTGTAAACCAGTGAGTTGCTACTGTTGTAACTCTTCTTCCAGGAACATGTAAAAATGTTAAGAGCATCGCTGGGAGGTGCTAAAGTCTTCAAGGAGAGTGTGAGATTAAAAAAGTATGAGGATAGGTTCATAAATTCCTGGCCTCGCCGATAAGGATTATCGCCTTTACAATATCCTTATCTGGTGTCATATCTTATCTGCTAAGTAAATAATTCCAGCTGTAACTTACGCTCCGCTGTGTTCAGTTGTTCAGATATATAGCATAAAGAAGGCTATGTGTAGAAGATTGTGACATGTTCAAAATGGAGTTTCAAGCTGTTATTAAGTTTTTCAAAAAAGAAGAACTTAGTGCAAATGAAATTAAACAGCGATTGGGCAGTGTATATGAGGAAGCATCCACTACCGTAAAAGAATGGGCCAAACTTTTTCGAATGAGTCCAGAAAGCATTGAAGACGAACAGCATGCAGGTCGGCCCTTGGAGGGGCTCACTCTTGAAAACATCGCTCTTGTGGAAGGAAAAATTATGGAAGACTGGAGGCTCAAAGTTAACAGAAATAGCAAGATCGAGCCTTTCTAAAACAAAAGTCCTTCGAATTATTCATGAATATTTAAACATGAATAAAGTTAGTGCCTAGACTTCTTTCTTCAGTCCAAAAGCAGCAACATGTCATCTGTTGTCACGCATTTTGGGAGCTCTGCCGTGGCAAGGGCAGAGAAAGAAGTTCTGTAAACCATTATTACAGAAGATGAAACTATGATCTTCTACTATGACCTCTTGTCCTAAACAGAATCAATGGAGTGGCGTAAACCTGGTGAAGCACCCCTTCTAAACGCCAAGGTCATTTAGTCAACCAAGATGACCATGGCCACAATCTTTTGGGACTGTGAAGGAATACTCTTCATTGACTTCAAGGGGTGGAACACCACAGTAAATGGGGAGTACTATACTGGCCTACTACACAGATTAAGTGCTTCCATCAAAGAGAAAAGGCGAGGAAAGCTGAATGGTGTTGTGCGCCTTCTTCATGACAACGCGCTTTTGCACACAGCTCTTGTTCTAAAGGAAGATATGAACAAATGTGGCTGCAATGATATCGACCAGCCACCCTAAAGCCTAGATCTAGCTCTCAGTAACTATTTCCGCTTCTCAAAACTCAAGAAAGATCTTCCTGGAAGGAAATTTAAGTGTGACGAAGTGGTGAATTCTATTTATGTCCATTTTGCAGACAAGGCTTCTGACTATTGGGAGGGGATTGAAATGTTAATTCAAAGATATGAGAAGTGTATTGCAATAAAGGGTAACTGTATTGAAAATTGAAATATAGTTTTTGTCTTTATCATACCTAGAAAATGGTTAAGGCCCGAAACTTATAAACCTAACCTCGTATTTGAATTAGAAATTGAGCATTATAGTTATATACGAATTTGTCATTCTACATTCATTTGTGGTTCTTTGGAGCTGGCATTCTTCTAGTCCTTATTTTATTTATTTTTAATGATACACTCATAATCAATATTGCGTATCATTTTAGTCTGATGTTTAAATTTTTCAAACGGATTGTCATTATAGTAAAGTTAGGATTACAGCTATTATTGAAGCTAATATTTCGTGTGAGTTATTGTTGTATTTTCTCTGTTTAGCATCAATGCTAAGTAGCATTGAACATGATCAGTACTGGAATCTGTGACAGCTATTCCTTCTCTCAGGATGAAACTTTGATGAATGTCAGAAACTAACAATAAGTACATTTGTTATATCTTGTCCTAAGTATCGAAACGTAAGATACGCTATAGTATCTTTACATTTAGTGTAGATATCTCAGCAGTACTCAAGCTGGGAGTTAGAACTGTTAACTTCATACTACGAAGACAAAATGGAGACGGGTCAATCGATGTGGCATCCGAGACAAGTGAAGGGTAGCTGCACTTTGACCCCGCTCTCTCGCTCTCTCCTGTTCCACATCATCACTTCAACCCTGCAGCTTAACACTTGCGCATCACGTGATGGTAATAACACGTGTTCAGCTTCCACTCTACTCTACAAGTCTTGATTCACGACTGTACTTAACAACTGAGCGAAACAACTAAGCGAAACTTGTAGGACATTGTAAATTTGTGTATGGCGCAATTGTCAGTCTGGAAGTGCATTGTTTTCTATTTCTTATCTTTTATTTGTGATTGCATCATGGTAATCTAAGACAATTCTTACATTATATTAGCTAATTTAAATATAATAAGAATACAGATAGAAAAACAAAAGTGGAACAGGTTTGAATAAATAAAAAAAAAAAAAAAAAGAAAAAAAAATAACAGTGAAACCACGGTTCCGAAGATGACAAATATTTGTTGAATTAAAATTTTGTTTTAGATATTAACAAAATCTTTATATAATTTAATTTACATGCTGCATATAATGCGATTTTTATAAATAAAATAATTATACATAAATAATATACATAAAATTTTTATACATTTCGAGCTGTTGCAGGTTTTTCCAAAAAAGAATATAATATAGTTAACTAAATTGTGGATTTCACACTAGTTTGTGCCGTTCTTGTACATAATCCTGTTTAGCTTTGGCATAATACTTTCCCCATCTCGCTCTCGTGTCCATGCTGGATGCCCTTGTTAAATGTCGCGCGTTCCTATTTGTTGGGGCAGGTAAGGAATCCTCCAGAATTGATGTGAAGTAATCGTTTCTAACGTGGTCTTCTATCCTGCTGCTATGTGCTAATAAAGAAGGCTCCGGATTTATCAGGATAGTGCCCATTTATTCTAAATTTGTAGGATCGCAAGGTTCTCCGTTAGCCCGACTCAGTGACCATGGTAGTTTAGAGGTCTGTATAGTTTTAATGTTATTTTAGTTCCTGCTTGTTATATGGTTATAGCAACTTGAACGTATATAATTTCAAGTTACTCTCAAAGCATGCTAACTAATTTTTTAAGGGCTTAGACAGATAATTAATTGCAGTTTTAAAATGTTAAATTTATTTCAATACGGAGAACTGAATTCAACTTTCAAAGTCAATTTATGTTCTTAACTGTAACATTTTGAGCCAGCGTTGGACGATTTGTAAATTTTGATTATTGTTAAAATAATTACATTTCACATTATTCACACTTTCCTGGGTTATCTCTCTAGCACACTGCCTATCTTAACACTTGTCCAGGCACCGGCGGTATATGGTCGTATTAAAAATTATAACAAACTGTCAGTAGAAAACAGGTTATAATTTTAAACCAAATGCTTCTCTGATAAAAATGACTGAGGTTTTTATTTCCTACTTTTAACGCTGTTTTTTTTTTCTATATAAGTTTTTCTCCCACATTTAGAAATCTCTTCTCCGTTGTGTAATATTTCTAATTTGTTCCATCTCTACTCAAGAAGTAGTGCCGAAGTTCATAGTCATTACCAGTTTATATAAATATATAAATAAATAAATAATATAATCTATATTGTGCATTACTTCCTTAACTTTCACCCATTGTGTAATCTACACAGATTGACGCACATATAGATGCAGAATAGCCAAAAAATGCCCCATCTTTATTTATACTGGGCGGCCTACGAAACACCGGTCTCCGTCCTTGACGAATAGACTCGACTCACTAAAAAATGGAGCGTGTCAAGCAGAACTGTGATGTCGAGGGTTGTTTTTCCACATATTAAAATTATCCAACTATTAGCAATTTGTCATTACCACAATGCTTTTGCTACAAGCGTTAATTCATATTTCATTGCCATTTTCCTTGCGATTTTATTCAGGGCTGGAATAACGATATAACAAGCATTAGCTGTCAGAAGGAGGATGAAAAGATCATTTACCTTTAAAGTCCTGTGCCACTGACAGACGTAAATGCGCCAACAAGAAATAAGTAAATAAGTGTATCTATTTCCAGTTTGCAACGTATTCCTTAGTCTTCCGGTTCCCGGACTGCATCTATATTTGATGTCATTTACCAACCTTCATTCCACAGTTTTCCATAAAGCAAAGCTGCTAAGGTACCAAGATACTTAATCCTATATATAGTGTCCTTTGAGAAGTGTTGAGAAGGATTACAGTAAAATAGGTTAGTGTTCTCTCTATGTTATCCTTTTGTCTTTTGATATTTTCTACCCCGACTTACGTAAGGCTTTGAATTTCAGGTCATAAAACAATCTCTCTCTCTCTCTCTCTCTACTCCTATTCCAAAAGCTTTATTTATTTATTTTATTTGGTTTATAAACGAACGCTCTTTAATATCTCAGATGATCAGCGCCCCATTCAATTCAGAGCGGGAAACGATCAATAAGTTTTGCACAGAGGCCTCTTTTCTGAGGTTTGAGGGTCTTTTACTTGCCATTAACTTACGCCATGGGACCCATGGCTTTACTTCACTTCCGAAGTAAGCCGTGCTTAAGATTTTTAATGCATAAAAAGTCACCGAACCTGGCCGAGATTAAACCTGCGACATTCGGTCTACGAGGTTACCACTAGACAAACCAGGACCGACTCCCACAGTGAAAGCTGTTTTTGTAATAAATGAAAAGAATTTCAAGTAATTTTCTGTTTCCTCCTCCTGTATGCTTAGATCTCTTGTAGTGTAAATTCAGTACCATTTCACAATACCGCCACGGGTGGCCGAGATCGTTAAGGCGCGGACTAGTGAGCGGTAGGTCTGGAGTTCGAATCCCGCCAGGACCGTCCTCCCTGACTGAGGTTTTTTCCAGGTTTTTCTCAGTCCTCATAAATGGCAAATGCCGAGCAGGTACGCTAAACTTCGGCCTGGAACGTTTCCTTCCTTAAAAAATCCTTTCCCAATGTATCATTTCATCTCATATATCACCAGTGTTCACCGCCTGCGGTGCCTCAGTAGTAAAAACGGGCGTTAAACACAATTCATTCATTCACGATGTCTAAAGTTAAGCGCACTAAAGGTTGGTTCACATCGGGAACTTTTGTATCGAACTGTATCCATACAAAACAAATGAAGAGTGCTTACATTGGAATATTTGTATAGGACATTATTGCAAGCCAGTTTCAACAATGAGGAACTTTCTTGTTGCTTGTACTATTATTGTGAAAGGAAATGAGAGGGAAAAAGCAAAACGCAAGTGGTGGACAAGACGTTTTGTGCTGGAAAGGAATTCACATGTCTAGTTCCTGTTTGATCCTGTAATTTTACTTTATTTATTTATTTATTTATTTATTTATTTTTTTTTTTTTTGTCAATTCCCTATTGTACTTTCCCACCTCTCCAACCTCAACTTTTGAGGACAGAAGCAATTTCACGCAATGAATCTTTTGCGTGTGTTCGTGTCACTGAAATTATTATTTTGAGGAACTTGAACACATTTCCTCCCCGGCATTTCTTCTATTAAACATGATGCTTTGTGATTGACCACTCCATGTTTATTGTTCGTTAAAAAGAGAGAGAAAAAAAAAGAATGTCATTAACTGAGTCAATGTGCGCAAGATCAGTTGCAGAACAAAAAATGTTTTCCCTCGTCTAGCAATACACGGGACTTAGTACTTTACATGTGTAGAACTCATTAATTTGTACGAAACATGAAGGATCTTGTTCCATACCGACCAGAACATGTTCGAAAAACAAGTTCTATACAAAAAGTTCCCGATGTGAACCCACTTTAATAGTGTGAGATTGCGTGGTTTTGTCAAAGAGGTAGGGGGAAAACACTTTAATAGTGATTGTGAAATTTTATTTTGTAAATTATGTGAAGTGAAAGTATCGGCGGAGAAGCGTTTTATGCAGAACGTTACAATTACAAAAAAAAAAAAAAAAAAAAAAAAAACGTGGGTCCCGTGTCGTACATTTACGGCACGAAACAGAACCTCAAGCCTGAAAGAGAGGCCTCTGAGCAAAATTTGTCGGCCGTTTCACGCCTTGAGTTGAATGGGACGCTGATGACCTGAGATGTTAAAGAGCGTCCATAAATAAACAAATCAAAAAAAAAAACCAAATACAAATACAAAAATTGTGAAATATGCAAGTTGCTGCAGAAAACAGACAACGACTGTTGTGTAAGAAACCACACAGTAGCTCACCTAAATCGAGCAGGGACAAGATCTCTACGAAATGTTTTATCAAACATTCCATTAAATAAAGTAGAGACCCCTAAATTCCGAAAGCTGTTATTAAATCATTAAAAGCACAGTACTTGGTTAAATATATTCACTTAACAGCCGCTCTGCAAAGGAAAGAAACGAAGATAAACATTTCAAATTTGCTTTATAGAATTTTGCAATATTTAATAATATTCTTAGCTTTTAAAGTCTTATTTCCATAATTTTAGGGCACATCATTTCTAAAGCTCTGAAGCAAATTCAAGCACAGCCCTAAACAGGCAACAGCTGTAACTAATGCCAAAGTTATATACTCAACATACAGAATAGAGGAGTTGTTCAAGATAAGAGAGCAATTTTACTGTATATGTTGCTAATGTTAAAGATTTCATTTTATGGGGGATTCCCGGCTCTCGTTTACCTTCACAAAGTATTTAAAAGAGACAATTTTTCAAAAAATATAAAGCAACTTTTTCATATGTTGATTTTCTTAAAATGCTATTTAATTATTAAACTAATTCATTCCTGATAGTTTTTACCTTTGATATGACGACTCAAGAAGATCTGCTTCAAGTACTTCGGTGTCAGCACCCCTGTTCATGTCCACCAACCGATACACCAATGTAAACAACCGACACCTAGTCTCAAAGATAGAGGGAATATGCCAGAGACTCACCAATCATGGTGCCGACGATTAGAGCCACCCCACTGAAGAGTCCCACCCGTCTCTTGAGGTGAATAGCGTCGTCCTCAGTTGCGTCCGTCCCCTCCAGCTTGTCTCCCGCTGCGGCGCCAACTTCAACCGCGCTCCCGCCCCCACCTTCGCTCCCAGAGCCCCCGGAGGCGGCGAGGCCCCCGATGTGCCCATTCCCTGTGCCTGTGATTGCCACTCCATTGCTGCTGATGCTGCCACTACCGGAGCTTCCTCGCCAGTGGATTCCGCCGACACTCTCTTTAGAAGCATTGCTGTTGTTGCTGGAGACATTAGAATTTTCTGCAACACAAAAGGATTGCATTCATCAAGCTAAATAAGAACTGCCACGCTTCCAACAATAAACATCCTCATCTAATCACTTGACAGATCTCACTATTTGAACAACTGTCTTCAGCCTGTTCTTTTTTGGAGTGAGCCTCATTATACATTTGTTGACTTACGATATTCTCAAACAGTATCCCATAAAACCTAACACCAAATACTCTCCTTGGACAATTATACTAGAAAACAAAGGAGAACAATTGAATCTGTTGTATATACGACATCCAGACACACTTTTACATGTATCACGACGGCTGCCTGAACAAGCGGCTTGTTGAAGACACAATATACAAAGGTAGATCCATAAGTTTCCGGCCTCGCCGATAAGAATTATCGCCTTCACAAAATCCTTATCTGGCCTCATACCTTACATATTAAGCAAATAATTTCACCTGTAACTTTCGCTCTGCTGTGTTCAGTTGTTCTGATATAGTTGCATAAAGAAGCCTATGTGTAGAAGATTGTGACACGTTCAAAATGGAGTGTCAAGCTGTTATTAAGTTCTTCATAAAAGAAGGACTTGCTCCAAATGATATTAAACAGCGATTAGACGGTGTATATGGGGAAGCATCCCCTCATATTCTACCGTATAAGATTGTGCCGAACTTTTTGGAATGGGTCAACAAAACATTAAAGACGAAGAGCGTGCAGGTCGGCCCTTGGAGGTGCTCACTCCTGAAAACATCGCTCTTGTAAAAGGGGAAATTATGCAAGACCGGCGGCTCAAAGTTACAGAAATAGCAGCAAGGTTGGGCCTTTCTAAAACAACAATCCCTCGAATTATCCATGAACATTTAAATATGAATAAGGTTAGTGCAAGATGGGTGCCTAGACTTCTTTCCTCAGTCCAAAAGCAGCAATGAGTCATCTGTTGTCAAGCATTTTGGGAGCTCTGCCGTAACAACGAGAGAGAAGTTCTGCAAACCATTGTTACAGGAGATGAAACTATGGTCCTCTACTATGATCCCTTGTCCAAAAGAGAATCAATGTAGCGGCGTAAACCTGGCGAAGCACAGCCTCTAAAGCACAACGGCCAGAAGTTATTTAAACAATAAAAATATAAGTATTTCACAATACAATAAAAGCACCAAGGTAACACTTATCCCCCACCCAAAGTTAAAAGAACTCAACATCAAAGTATTAACAAACATTACGATAAGACTTCTCTAAATCAAACATTTATTTCTCTTTGAAAATCCTGATGACGAAGAAAGAGCTAGAATTTAGGCTAGCAAACAGATTATCCACGTTCAAATAAACCAAAAGGAAGCTTCCACTGAGCACGCAGTTAGCTCCTATCTCTATGAAAAAACACAAGGGCTATGGGCTGTGGTATACTTGCCGGTTCGCTAACAGACAATGGCAGTACAAAACCAGGCTGTGGACATTTCTACCCGTGTCACTGGTCTGTAACCGTATCAAGAGCCGAGTGGCCAGAATCATGCGATTTCCATGGAAAGCGCTGTACAAATAATTCTTCTAGAGAAGCCGTGACGGTGACAATAGTGCAGGCAATTGGTATTTGAAATGAAATTGACGTCACTGTTACAAAGTGAGGTTATTTGAGTTACTGGGGAGGGCAGCCGCGGCAACCGGGAAAAAAGGGAGAGATAAATAAACGCTTATATATTAGCATTTATATTATTATTGAAAGCATGAAATGTTACCTTGTTTAAAACAGTTAATAATAAGCACTAATTCATGTAATATGAAATGCTGAAAGTTATTCCCCTATGCCGCTATCTGCGCATCATTCCTCTATTTCGCCTAACTTTGCTTCGCCGTTCGAAACATGTTTTTTATCATTGAAAAATCCTGTCTGTCGCAACTTTTTAACAAATTGGAGAACAGTTTCTCTTCCTGAAATACGATTGCCAGAAGCTTTTCTTGCAAATCGTCTTACTGCCTCTCTGCAACAATCCGTTTCCATGGTGTATCGTATGCAACAACTGTTCTTTAAGATTATATTTATCTAATGCTGTAACTAATTAACAATTAACACTTAATTTACCCACCATGAAAGCACCAAGTACACATGAACGCACAACACTCACTGAAATCCCTCAACTAACTGCAACTACCTGTACATGCACGATTAGGGGCTTGACGACTGGCTTCTCCCGGTACACTGCCGTGCTTTGCCGGCCGGCAACTCATATAACTTCGCTGTATTATCAGCTGAAAAACGCCAAAATGGTTTTATAGCATGTCTACTGAACACTAAATATATTTTTTAAAAATCTGGTGAAAATCATAAGTAGCTTAAGAAGAAAACCAACGCTATCACTCGTATTGGTAGTCTTTTCTGTGGGTCTAGGTATACCCTTTCCAAAAATAGGCTCACATCTGTGAAAGAACTCTGTAACAATGTACACAAACATAACCAACATTCACATGTTCTTTAGAGTGCTAAATGGGATTCTGTTACCTCGGTAAACGTGGTCAAACGTATAATACGTCCTAATTGGATAGTACAGTATGCATTTAATTCCTTTTCTATAAACATATCTCCTGCACATGGCATTATACATTAATAGTAGGAATGTTTGGTGAAGAAATGCGACAAACATTACATTTACAGTGAAATTTAATATTTTAAAATATACGAAACTGGAAAAAGAGAGGAAATGAACTTTAAACATTAAATTTTACAATTAGTAGAAACCAAACAATTACAGTGGTTTAATCGCGTTAAAAGTTTGGATAGAAATTGATTACCAAAGATTACTTTAGAAGAGAAAGTAAATAATGGAGGGGTGGAGTTTGGTGAAACGATTAAGACATACAGAGAGTGTCAAAAATGTATACACACTTTCACGGTAGATATATATTTAATATATTTCAAAGTTGTACCGAAAAACAACAGAAATGTGTAATATGATGTTCTGTAAACAGACGTGACTCACATTACGTTATGCTAGCGTTGCTACAACAAAATTGAGCCAAGATTATCGGTTGAACAGGGGAAAGAAATTTTGAAGTGGTTTTGGAAAACTGAGAATGTTGTTGAAGTTGAAAGGCAATGCAGACGTTTGTACAGAACAGAACCGCCGTTAGACTTCTACCTAAGGAATACTCTTAAGGATGTTTACCGTACAAAACCAGCTACACTGGCAGCACTTCGGGAAGAAATTGAAACGGCACGTACTGCAATCGCTGAGGACACTTTCGCAAACGTTACTCAATCAGTAGTTCAACGTACTCAGAAGTTTATCGACGCCGATGATGGGCATGTTGAGCAACTGTTGTAACTGTAAAAGTCTAAAATGATTAATGCTCATCATTTTCTGTTTGTGTGAATTCAGTTTTGTTATGTTAACACAGTTTTTTCTTTGCTTGAAGTGTGTATATATTTTTTGGCACCCTCTGCATTTACAGAAGAGAGAATTGAGATGGATATATAATGGAACAGG
Organism: Metallyticus violacea; assembly: GCA_030762175.1. NCBI lineage: Eukaryota > Metazoa > Arthropoda > Insecta > Mantodea > Metallyticidae > Metallyticus > Metallyticus violacea. Next base: position 13,134,325 of record CM060843.1, read on the forward strand.
TGCATACAATAAAAATTCTATAATAATAAACGTAACTTGTCACAATCCTGCAATGCGAAAGAGAGAAACTAAATTTGACACCTCTCTAGAGCGCTGAATTCCGCACATGAACATTTAATATCGGAAGTGCCGATGTCAGTTGCTGATTCAGAAAGCTGTAATCACTTCTGGTAGCAGTGGGCAAATAGCTTATGGAATGATGCAGTGTCTAGACAAAGCATTATTAAATACGTCACTCAGTTCCATTCTGTCTTGGAACAAAGCTAGCAGAGATGTTATCCGGCTTAGAAACCCTACATGCGGGCGATATCACATAGTTTTGTTAGCAACGTGCATGCTTTTATTGTTTGTGTTGGTTTTGCTGGCGTGTTGCGGGTTAGCTTAATGAAATGCGAAACAAAGTACCACTTGTTAATTACTCTCCTAAAACAGAAATATACAAAGCTTTAAGATGCTTTATGGCTGTTATTTAATTCGGCAATGAAGATATTAATGAAACTATGTTAGCACCCAAACACGGCGCTTAATTTTATCATATACATACAAGTTTTTTTTAATTGATTGCCTTTCAAAGAACCAGTATAGCTGTTGCATGCCTATTGCAATAAAGTGAATTAATTTCATCTCTAGACGACGAGTATTTATAAATCTAAAACTAATTTTTCTATCATTGCAGTAGAATCTAGGATATGAATAGTATATAAGCATCGATTTCCACACTTCCTTGAAACATTCAGAATCTCAGTTCAGGCAGATAATGCAAAAAGGAGTATTTTAAAAAATTCACAGAAATAAGTTTAATTGTCTTAGAGATGCTATATGGGTTGTCCTGCATAAAAGGTGCAGAAATATTTCATCCTTAATACACACTATATGGAGACGCAGGTTTCAGGGTACATGCAACAGTGCAAAAAGAATATTTCGTTTAAAATTAATAATTTTTGCTAAATACATTTTTGTTAGCAAGGCTGAACGCCGTGTCACATATTTACAGCACGTTAAAGTACTCCCTAGACTGAATTATTATGACTACCTATATTTCTGACCTATGTTTGCCAAGTGTAACTAAATTCAAATTGTTCATATGACCCACTAGGACCTGGATCGGGCCTTAAAAGTCCATTTTTAAAATATTTATTCAAATAAGTTAACTATATGTTAAATAATATTTGAACATTATTACAAAATTTCTCGTACTATTAACCCAAAAGTTTATTTAAATAAAGACAGTCAAGATGTGCCATGCAAGTGCAAAAATTGTCACAGTTGAAAGCTTCCCTTTTCAGACCATTTTGTGGTTAAATTTTTAGAATAAGGGAAAGCCTCTGAAAGCGTGCATGTTATTATAAGCTTGAAATTACTGAAAATCTAAAAATGTCTTTACTACTTTCCATTTAAATGATGCGAAAATTTAATGTCAATGTCACTTTACGCTCTTACGCTAATGTAGCATTAACCTCTTGTCGTCCCTCTCCATTTTGCCTCACAACTCCAAATAAAATGCGAGGCAAGGCTAAAAATGAATAGGATTCCAAGCACTTCTCCACTGCAAGTGTGCTGATCTAAACTACTAAATTCTCTCAGGTATTCTCGTAGATCCTTGAAACAAAAGACAAACGCTTGGCAACTCTTTTCTTGCGTTCTTCTTCTGTCTCTTGACATGACGCCAGACCTGCGAAGTTACATGTGCTCAACAAACCCACCCTTGTGCAAAACAAGTGGGAGCATTGCAAGAAGCACTGTTAAATAAAATGTACAACTTTCTATTTCAGTTCTTGAACCTCTTTGTTAGAAACGAAATCTATTATTAGATATTTCCCTGAAGCATTTCCATTTTAGTTAGACATTTCATTACCACGAACTCTTAACTACAATTCAAGTTAAAATACAATAAAACCGAAGTAAACTGGATTGTAGAAGAAAAATATAAGATTTTTTTATTATCGTTTTCAGAGGATGCAAGCAAATATTGCGAAGTGTAAAGCTTTTTTTAAGGTCAATTCTTAATCCTGAATCATATTCCTACCATATGTCCACTATCACTTCTGTTTTCCAAATGCTTTAATTTGTTTATAGCTTATTCAGGACATACGCTAACAGGTTGAATTATGTGATAACAGAATAACATGCAAGGCCTTCTGTATATCGTATGTCATTTGTTTCCTGAGTGAAGTTCTCGTAACGCGGTAATAATTCAAAACGATAGCGGCTTCGACTCGGCATTTGTTCTGCATTGGATAGTACGACAGCGATCTGAAAAGTTCTGAATCTCAAATCATAGATGGTCATGCAATTGGCAAGATAGTTGTTTTGCCCTTTGGCACGTCTGTCTTAAGCATTCTTTTGAAATATCAATCCATTATTTCTAACAGTTTATTTCATAAATGCTGCTTTCTCAAGCAAACTTGCTGTGCATATTCAATAAAATGAATAAAACTGAGAATAGTGGAATATTTTTTTTTTTTTTGGAAAAGATGATTTAATGCCAGAGGAAGCTCATACTGAATTTATATTTAAAAAAATCCCCCTGGTGACTGGAGTCGTTAAGGTGCGGACTCGTGAGCGGGAGATCTGGGGTCGAATCCCGCCAGGAACCGTCCTCCCTGAATGAGGTCTTTTCCAGGTTTTCTTCAGTCCTCATAAATGGCAAGTGCCGGGGAAGTACCCAATACTTAGGCCTGGAACTTTTCCTTCCTAAAAATTCCTTCCCCAATTTATCATTTCATCTCATTTATCATCAGTGTTCACCGCATGTGGTACCACAGTAATAAAAACGTCCGTTAAATACCAATACAATTATTAAAAAAAGCGCAACAACAGAATTCATTGAAGTAACACAGGCCATTTCGTTAGAGGAATTAAAGTGCTGAAAATTCTGAGGCTATAGACATTTAAAAGTAAAAGCAGATTATACTTTACATGAAAAATTGCGTATAAAAAGTTTTGTGCAAGATGGGGGAACTGCTAACTATAGATCAAAAACGTTTTATTATGAAAATATCGTAACAGTGTTCGGAACATTTTAAAGTAACAGAACTGATTTTGTGTCGATTTATAACTGTGGATGACATCTGAATCCATCATCATACACCAGAATCGAAACAATGGACAGGAGCTGGTTGTTCAGCGCCAAAGAAGACATAGTCCGTTCCTCCTGCAGGAAAGGTCACATTAACCTTTTCGAACACTAAAGGACTTTTAATAATTTATTATCATTCAAAGGGTAAAACCATAACGCAGAATACTATTCCATTGTTTTAAACCAATTAAATAAATACAATCCTGATAAAAGACCTGGAAGAAAAAAGGATGCACTACTCTCAAAAGTGTTTTAGGGATGAAAAAATTTAAAAATGAATTGCTGCAACATCCACCATACTCCCCATATATGGCTCTCACTGACTTCTAGTTTTTCCCAAAGCTCAAATTCCTCCTCTTTACTCATAGTTTGTCATCAAAACACGATGAGATTGCAGCTGTAGAGAGTATTTAGATCTTATAGGAAATCGCTTCAGAGGCGGGTTAATAGTATTGGAATAATCTCCTGGACATTGTTAAATCTCTGACTGGTATTAAAGCAATACAAATATTTTAGAAAAGGTTCCCTAAAATAAGTAACCGAAATGACTGTACAGTTTCTGCAAGCTTTGTTACATCTTTCAAAACTGACAACGTTTTGTATTTCTTCAACTTCTGTATTCCTTAACAAATTATTAATTAATTGATCATTTTAAAAGTAGGATTTTCTGCATTAACTTTAAAGTCACTATTAATATAGTAACTGGCACCTCCGGTCTTGAGTATATTTAGTACATTCACTTATTCTGCTGACTTTGTTTTAAAACCGTTTTGCTGTGAGCTTTATAACTTTTGTATTACTACTGAATTTTGCGGATTTCTCTCTACCCTCTAATGGTTATGCAACAAGATGTTAAACTACACTAGTGTTCAAAAGTTAAGCATAATCAGGAAAAAGATAAAATGGTAAAAGAAAACGTGTGATCACCATAAATATCTACCAACGATAGGTAAAGTGCTGCCTTCTTCAAAAAGTCCTTGGAGTAAAAGATAAACAAACCGGTGCATTTGGCCCTACAAACAACCCTTGTCCTCTCATCGTGAGTAGAGTGCAGTTTCTTGTTAAAATTTTATAGCGAAGCCACAAAGATGCCATTTGGATTCTGTTTTAAGGGTAGAGTAACCGGAAGCCTTAAGCAGGCCAGGCAGAGACCAAAGTTTCATCAGCCTTGAAAGTACCACAAAGTGTTCTTTCCAGGCTTTGGCAACGTTTCCGAGACACAGATATTCGTCGATCGACCAAGAACAACCGCTCCACAACACCGATATCAGGTCTCTGCAAAACGAAATCAAAGAAAGCCTTCAAGACAATTGTCTTCATAGCTTACAGCACTTCAGAAGTTTGTGTTTCCTGACAAACTGTGTACCGCGGCTCAGAGTAGTCGGTCTGTATCCCAGATGTCCAGCAGTATGTGCCCCGCTCACTCTAATGAAAAGACAGGCCCGTTTATTATGAAGTCAGGAACATCAAAACTGGACCTTGAATGTGCTCTTCACAGATGAAACCCGCTTCAGTTTACAGAACGATTTTCATTGCACACTACTCTGAGGGAACGTGGTAGCCGGTACAATCCCAGGAGATTGTTGAAAGAGACCAGCTTGGTGGTGGGTGTTGGTGTGGGGGCATCATTTGAATAGGCGTTAAGGAGCTACATATCTTCGATGGTGATTGGAGGAATGCTGTTAACGCCCAGAGATGATGTACTGCAACCACACGTTCAGGTTTTCAGAGGCGCGGTTAAACACGGACGAGAACGCATTCCAAACCCAGTTCAACTGCTGGATGAATTTTTCCAAGGTAATGATATTCACCGCATGGGCTGGCCAGCCAGGTTTTCTATAAAGTGTCTGGAATGCATTAGGGAGGAGAGTTGCAGCCCTCAGCCTATATCAAGGATAACTCCTGATCTCCACACACTCTTCGTGAGGAATGGGGTCCTGCACCATCTCATAGAGAGCATGCATACATATAATGTATAGTGTTAAGGTAACAACATCATCAACTGTTCTGATGCTGTGGAAGAAATATTCATATTTTCTTATTTTTAAGTCTGTATTTTTGCTATTAGAACTTTTTTTGAAACTGTTGTATGAAAACTGTCTTGTGGTTCTCTTTTTCTTTGTTCTGCAACCTTGATTAAGCTTAACTTTTGGATGCTAGTGCATATTTCTTGTGTGCTATTAAACTAATTATTACAATTTTTTTCAATAATTTAAGAAAATGTGTTTTTTTCCCAGCTGCTTTCTTAATTTATAGTATTTAATGAAACCATTGTTTTGCTTCTGTTATAAACTTGTGGGATCGGTTTTGATCCTCGATCGGAACATGATTGTTGATTGATTTGGTTTATTTACGGACGCTCTTTAACAGCTCAGGTCATCAGCACCCCACTCAATTCAGGTCGTGAAACGGCCGACAAATTTTGATCAGAGGCCTCTTTTTACAGGCTTGAGGTTCTTTTTCGTGCCGTAAATGTACGATATGGGACCCACGGCTTTATTTCCCTTCCGAAGAAAGCCATACTTACGATTTTTATGTCCGATAAAATTCATCGGTCCTGGCCGGGATCCAACCCGCGTTCTTGGATTTAGGAGGCAAGTATGGTTATCATTACAGCACCAGGACCGACTATCGGAACATGAGCCACCGCGTTTGGTTAATATGAACATATAAAACAACTATTTATATATTATGTTACAAATTTAAAACATTTATCGAACTTAATGATTAATCAAAATTTTCTCAAAATTATTTTTTAAAACTGTTGCTCAGAATTAAATATATGAATATTTCAGATTTGTTTAAAGGTTTTCGAGGAAAAAGTTTTATGGTAATGAATTAATGAATTAATTAATGAATGTCTTTTGGACATCTTGTGCAAATTTTATGATATTATTATTCAATATGATGTGCTCTAGTGAGTATTTAGTAGTTTTATTAATAGCGTTTAACGCCCATTTTAACTACTGAGGCATCACAGACAATGGACACTGATGATCCATGAGATGAAATTATAAACTTAGAAAGAATATTTTATAGGAAGGAAGCATTTCAGGCCTAATTACCTACACAGCAATTGTCATTTTTAAGGACTGAGGTAAACATGAAAAAAAAAAAAAAAAAAAAAAAAAAAAAAAAAAAAAAAAAAAACTTAGGGAGCACAGTCCTAATGGGAATCGAACCCCAGATCTCCAGCTCACCTGTCCGCGCTTTACGACCTCTGCTACCCGTGACGGTGATAGTTGAGACTATGGAAAGACCTTTGTACAGACCTTTGGAGAAATATTGACAATTTGTTGCTTTTTAAACGTATTTGTTTGGATTATTCCTAGACATTTCGAGGTGTTACTTATGAAAAAGACAGAGATAATATCCAATATATATTTTGCGATTACACTTTCTACAGTTTACTTATTATAATCCCTGGAGTATTACTTTTTGCGGCCATATTCAGCGTCACAATAAAGGCACACTGCAAATCCAAGAGTTAAATACGTTGTATGTGTTTTGATAGTCATGTTCAACTGTTCTGTTGCGCATGTTTTGATAGCTAATTTCAATTGTTTGTTACCTTTGAACGTGAAACAAACGACGTCAGTTTTTTAGGTAACACAGTTTAACACTACAGAGTATATTGAAATGTTCATCATTTTTTTTGATCAGATTGTCGTAATGAATTTACCGAGAATTTGTCCTAGGATAGTTATTGTCAGCTGTCTGTGAACAAAATCTCTCATTCCAAGCTGTTATGCTCACATTATATTACGTCTAAAGTTTACTGTGAATAATCCCTTAACATCGTTAAGCCAGGAGAAATTGCAAAACACATCTCGCTTATTGTTGCTGCAGAAACAGCAAGTATTTGAATTCCTGCGTTGCAAGGTTGTTCAAAATAAAATAGATATTGTCTCAGAAACAAATAACGATATGGATAACGGCATGTAAACAAAAATTAGTAAATTAGCACACTTTTTCTCAGGTTAAAAGGAAAATCACTGAACCGCTTGCATGCTTGTATATTAATTTTTCGTCATGACAGCATAAATATCGTTATTGGCATAGTTCACAGAAAATGTGTATTTTTGTGATGCCATATGTTGATATCCTTTTATTAAGAAATACTGCGAGATTAATTATGGATGAATGAATAATGTTTAACGCCCGTTTTTGCTACAGAAGCACCACAGGCGATGGACACTGGTGATACGAGATGAAATTATATACTGAGAAAGGATTTATTTTTAAGGAAGGAATCGTTCCAGACCTAAGTTTAGGGTACCCCCTCCCCGGCATTTGCCATTTATGAGGATTGGGGAAAATATGGAAAAAACCTCAGTCAAGGAGGACGGTCCTGGCGAGATTCGAACCCCAGACTTCCCGCTCACGAGTCCGCGCCTTAACGACCTCCGCCACCCATGGCGGTGAGATTAAGTAGGAAAAAATTAACACCAAGCTACTTACTATATATATATATATATATATATATATATATATATATATATATATATAAGATTAACTACCATTAACGAACGAAACTGAAAATGGGCTCAAGAGCTGTAGATTAATTAGTAATGCGATACTTTTTCATAGTAGTATTGTTTTGAAGTTTGCAAGTCATTAATATTTGGGAGTTATTACATGTTTACAATATTAGAAGAATGATAGCAAGAAATAGCCATATTTAAGTTACTGCATTTTGCGAAATGTGGCCCGCATATATTTTGCTGTTTCGGAAACTTCTGCATGCACCCGACAGCTATTCTAATACATCAACAGAGTGACATTTCCTTCTCGTAATGCTGTAATATTCATATATCTGTGGAACAGCACCTCTTTGCGCTGACGCAATGCATGCCAGAGTTTCCCTGGCAACAAGTCAAACATTTTTGAAACTTCGTTGCAGACTTGGCTTGTTGGTGGTTTTCAGCGCTTACTTAACTTATTTCAGTGGGAATGCGAACTGTGTTACGATGACAGCTGCTTGTTCAACACAATAATTATATTTTCGATACTAAACATACTTTTTGTATTTTAAAATTTCTTGCAAGCATTACAAACCTAACAGCATTTTGGGAGGCGGTCTTTAACATAATATTTAAAGGAGTTTTCTAAATTCCAAAACTACGAGCGGAAGATATTATATAAAAGACTTTTATAATGCAATTTTTACAAAGGTAATTACAGGTCTCAAGTATGCGGGCGCTCTCAAGGGAAAACAAATGTTTTATGTGGCATTTAACCAACTTTACAGTGTCTCCGTTATTTCTTTGGCATCTGCGAACTCCAATCCGCCAATGTTCTTTCAAAGGCCCAAACAAATGAAAGCTAAATGTACTATGTGATGAAAGGCTCAACACTTAACATTTCAGATGATTTAACGTACCCAATGTATGCACAATATTGGTGGGCGTTGAAATGAAACAGCAAGGCGTTTCCGTCATATCGCGTTCATCAGCATTTACTGTATGCAGCAAACATCACAGTGCGACCTTTTTCCTAAAAGTGCAACAAAATAAGGTCAAAGATATCCGAAAATGTCGTCAGTAAAACTTTCCAACCAGAGGCGGGTTCAATCCCGGCCAGGATCAATGGATTTTTTCAGGGCGTAAAAATCCTAAGTATGGCTTCGTTCGGAAGGGAAGTAAAGCCGTGGGTCATGAAAGAAGAGGCCTCTGAGCAAAATTTGTAGGCCGTTTCAAGCCCTGAATAGAATGGGACGCTGACGACCTGAGATGTTAAAGAGCGTCCGTAAATAAACCAAACCATCAAACCAGCGAGAGGCTGTGTCTTGAATATTTCTTGACAGAAAATGAACGTGCTTGTACTGTATTAAGATAAAAATAGCCTATTGTATCGCTTAAGGGCAAGGACCTCCTAACAAGTAGGGAAGTTCGCTTTTTCCTAGCCCGGTGAGCTATTCCACGTTAGTTGTTCGTATGTTGTTTAAGACACTGGCCGATTTGTTCTTTGGTTACTCCATTTCTCACTGCACTAGTTGCTTCTCGAGAGATTTCCATTTTTCTCTTCATCTTGCTACTCTTGACCAATCTGGACCTGCATATTCCTTGAAGAGGTCTGCCCATCTTCTTTGGGTCTGCCTTGTATCCTTTTTCCTATCCGGGGATTCCATAAAGAGATCTTGTAGGTTCATCTGTTATCCTGCATTCTTGCGACGTGACCGCCCCATTGGCATTTGCTTCTGGTAGCTATTTGTACGATGTTTGTTGTCTGAGATAACTCATTTATTAATACTATAGGTATTTTGTCCTTCAAAGTTATTTCCAGGATCTTGCGTTGCATTCTTCTTTGATATATTTGAATTTTGTTGTTTTGTTTTTCTGTTAATGACCATGTCTGTCACCCATATAGTAATACAGGATATATACAGGTTTCGAGCGCCTGGAATCTGATTTTCTTAGTTAGTTTTTGATCTAATAAACTTAAGGGCCCAAAATGCTCTTCTGATTAATGAGATCCTTCTTTGTAATTCTTTTTCCGTTTTATCATAGAAGGAAATCTGTTGTCCTATGCATTTATATTCACTCACATATGTGAGGACTGTTCCCTCTATTTTTATTGGGGTTTCAGGTCCGTTTGAAATTAACTGCGTCTTCAGTTTGTTTAGTGACAGCCCTACATTTTTTGTATTAACCGTCTCTTACTCTCTGGTTCATACTGATGCATTCTTTACTCGTTTTCTTTCACAACTTCAATGGAACATAATCAAAATGCTCCTGACAAATGCCTACCACCTGCTTGTCATCACTGGACAGGCTTCCTTGGGACCCAAGAGCTGTACCTTTTCATACGATGTTATCATGGGCAGTGCATATGCAGAGCTATTTGGTAATATCATCTACAACGGCGTGGCTATAGTCACTGATTCGATGCTTGATCTACTGTTTCATTGGTTTTATGTTTGGTTTTCAAAATTTACACTCATTCATACAATTTCTTCAAAATAACATCAATATGCCCTTCCACTGTGTAATTATGCATTGGAACGATCACGATTTTGTTCGATCGTCATGACTCGAAAGATGTATTATTAAGGAGCCAATTTGTGTTCCGAAATAGGTATTTCCATGAGCTTTAGAATATAATTATTGTTATTTAACGGCCTTTATAGTTATTTCCATGTAAATCACTTTAACATTTCTTTGAATAAGAAAATTACTCACTAGAATTTTAGTGTAATTAAAATGTTTTACTTCAAAATGTAATATTTTAGAATTTTGTTCTATAATAAATTTAAAAACTTCTCTACGAAAATATAACAATTGTTTCATTAAGTATATTTTATTAGATGTAATTTTAACAATAAATGTCTTTATAATAAAAGTATTTAAACCTTTAAATGTGTAGAACAAAATAATAAAACCACTAATTAAATGAATAAAACAAATTACAATAAAAACAAAAAAGCATCCTCGTGGTCTTTTTAACACGTAGCTCAGAATGTAATTTTAAAATACTGCCTATGTGTCTACCTCGTACAAAAGTAATTGGAAAAATATTGCAATTTCTTGGACATTGGCCATTTCGGAAACACCTACGGACAATGGGACCTATTATTATTATTATTATTATTATTATTATTATTATTATTATTATTATTATTAGTTTAATAGTGTATAACGCCCGTTTTTACTGCTGAGGCACTACAGGCGGTGAACACTGGTGATACACGAGATGAAATGATATATTGGGAAAGGATGTTTTTTAGGAAGGACACGTTCCAGGCCTAGGTTTACGGTACCTCCCCGGCATTTGCCATTTATGAGGATTGAACCTGGAAGTCAGGGAGGACGTCCTGACGGGATTCGAATCCCAGACCTCCCGAACACTAGTTCGCGCCTTAACGACCTCGGCAACCCATGACAGTAAGAACATCTCTAATTGGATACCATCCTTTAGGAGATTTAAATCCTAAGTTTATATGGAAGATTCGAGAACTCACTATAATTGTAGATCTGAAACTACAACGTTGGAATCAAAAAAAAGTCATTGTGGCTTATGTATATTATTGCACACTCCAACGCAATCGAATGAAATATACACATATTCCTGTAAAATTCCACTTGCTCCAAAAATTAACGCTAACCGATTTGAGCAAAATGATTTAATTTGGAAATGAGTATCTGGTGCTGGCAGGATAAGGTCCATTACTACCTGCAGCTACAAAGCAGTCCTGAAAGATCTCTTTACGTTACTGAGAAGTGTGAGATATTGCCTTATCGTAAACTTGACCCTCACTTTTTTGACAATGAAAAAGGGATGACTGTCATTGTAAATGATTACTTTCGCCACATGTTGGGCATATTTCTGGAAGTACAGAACAATGAGATATGTTCCAACAGATGAAGCAACATGTTATAGTTAAGACAAAACATGGCATTGCTTCAAGAGATGTTTCCAAGTCTTGTAATGTCTCGGGATGAAAACATTAGCTAGCCTCCGAGAGAGCTAAATAATATTTTTTCCTCCTGTAATTCCTCAAGGACACTGTCTACAGGAATATACAAATAATAGTTGCTACTAATATTCGTAAAATAATAAAAATTTGAAATACTCCATCATGGTACCTTGTTTTCTACACTGGGACGTGTATTGCAAACTCTTATACTTTATTTCTAAATTACCAAATTACATTCTTACATTATTATTTTCCATATGATACTTATACCTAGGTTAAAATTAGAAATTTACTAAAATAATAAAAATAACAAATTTGATAAACAACAAAATTACATTTCTCTTCAACTACTTCCTGATTGCTAGAAACCACCTAATACGTCTACTACTTCCACTTAATCTTTAAATTATTAAACTATTATTCACAGGTATCCGGTAGAAACTGTACTGGTGACCAGTACTTTCTTACATACTTTTACTTTACTACTTGATGTATCTATTCCTGTCTATATTTGTATAAAACTATATATTATATATCTATTGATATATTGATCGTATATATACATATATATTCGTTTATTTTCCATATTATATCACATCATCTTTATATATTATATCATCTTTATAAATATATTCATGTAAATTTCACATTCATATCTTATATTAGCCAATTTTTATAACACTAATTATATTCTTCGTTTGCGAATCTTATTGACATTTATCAATGCAACATTTATCCTACCGATTTATTACTTTAACAATAGTAATAATAATATCACTAGTAGTATTAAAAATAATAGTTATTATAACATTTTTTATATTTTACTCTTCTTCTTCTTTATCTACCTCCTCCCTCCTCCTCTTCTTCTTCACTCTTTCGCCATACCATTTTTCCACAATCACTTTACCCTCCTCTCATTCTATATACACAATACTGTTTTATATTCTATAAAGAGTTTCCTTTCGCTACTCCACTACACTTTACACTTCTCTAATGCATTTGTTTGTTTATTGTCCTTTATACTCACATTATTTCAAGGTTAAAACTATTCTTACAATTTTCACCACTAACTTCACTTCACCCATATCTACTACACCATTACACTTCAATATATTATACCCCTCTCAATCTTTATTATACTTCTCCATTCTTTCTAAACAAGCTCTTCTAACTCCCATCCTCTACATCTTCACTAAGACCCCCAACAACTCCTTCAGCTCCTGTTTCTCCTACTGCCTCATCATATTCTTACCCCCTTCTTCTTCTTGTCCCGTACCTGTTTTCTTCTAACTGTAGGTTTGTTTCAATAGTTGCTACTCTCAAGAATTGCATTCGTATAGCAATCTGTGATTTCTCACTGAAAACTTCGAAGGAGGTTATACAAATTTTGATCACTGTAATTCGTCACTTTGGTGATATAAATAATGACCACATGTCAAAGTGTTTTTCACACACGATCTCCAATCTGTAGTGTTAATTTTTATTATAACTCATAAGTTTTAGTAATAAATGAAAATTACTTTTTGAACACCCTATATTACACCAACACACTTATAGTCACATCTAAACCTGTATCATAAATAGGAACGTATATATCCAAATGCATCCATAGAAGTACACGGCATGCATTGAAAAGGGTTGTGCCGGCTTCAATATCCTGAATTATATTAAAAGCATCATTTTGTTGGTTGCTTTTAAAGCTTGGTAATCCACCGAAATTCTCGTCTCTAAATACCAGTTGGAAGGCAAAGCTATATCGGCTTAAAACTTAAATGTACTATCATTTTCCAGATAGAAGTAATGTAATGTAATAGTTATTTTACATAAAACTCTTTTTAAATGGTTTCGAAGAGTTAAGAAATCACTTGCTGCATCGCGACCTTTCAAAACCCCTTGCAAGATTTTCGATAAAAAGGATTCGTCACCTGCAAGCACTTGCAGAGGGTTTTTACTTATGCGAATGTTGATGTTGTTAGAATCACCCAATCACCCACTTCATACCCCAGGTCGTTCAGGCGCACGAAGATGACTTTCGACAGGAGGAAAGAGATGGAAGGAGGTGGTTCAAATCACACAATTCGCTTCATTGAACGCATTGAGATGTTTAATCACACGCCAGTTTGTTATCGCCTACCCGGTTCGTTACCTCTATGACTTTAATGACGCTTGCTACATACGCTGCTTGAAATTACATCTGCGTGAGTCTCTCTGGTAAAGCGATGCTGATCATAAAAAATAGTTCCTTTGCAAAATTGTATCCCCTTAGATACGAAAGTCAAAACGTCGCCACATGGTCACAAAAGCTCACAGGAGTCACAACATAGAGCCCACGGGAACCTGAGCCTTTAAAATATTTAAATACTATTTGTAAGCTCGAGCTCCCAAACGAGCATACTTTAAATCCATCACCTCTTTGACTCGTTGCTGGGGAGCTCATGATCATACGATGTAATGACGTCATCGCCGACACCTGTTCTCTTCTACTTTTAACGAATTTTGAAGCATCTCCAGCAAGTAAGATGCAAAGGATCTATTGTAGGGGCACCTCCATGTATTTAGCTTTTGTCACAATAGAGAGACCCGTTACTCTAGCCATTATCAGCAGAAGAGGGCACAAAAGATTACAAAAGTGTCAATTTATAAAAAAAATTACAAAAATATGGAAAATGTTTTTAAAAATAAAAAGTAAAAATTTAAAAAAATATTAAAATATATAAAAGGATCTTTCATTCAGTTTTAGGTGAGGTTGGGGCTACAATCAGAAAAAAAAAAACCTCAATTGTTCTTTACTTTTCATTCTTTCTTTTTTTTCATGTTTTACTTATTGTTGCTTTGACTGCATTGTCTTTTCACGATGTCAGTAGGTTATAGGCTTAACACTATAGATCTGTAAGCCAGTTGGAATGAATCAAATAAAATTAAATGAATTAATGATGGGCTCAAAAGATCTCGGAGCCCTTGGCTCCTTAAAGCGATTTGACACTGCCTTCTTAAAGTAAGGAAAACCCCCATAAAAACCTTACCCAGACAGTTTGGTCTGACCGTGATTCGAACCCAGAATCTCAGGATTAATGGTCATAAACGCTACCACTAGACCACAGGTGGACTTTTCATTGTTAATTTACTTCCTTACTTGCCTTCCCTCCCAAAAGACACAAACCACTCAGTAAATTTTTATAAAAATTCTCGGGGAACAAGTTTAATTAAAAACAATTCTATGAGTTGGACTGAGTAAAAGTAGTTTTATACTGTATTATTTTACCTTCCTGTTTGCGAAATTTTATTCAAGTAAATATTACGTACCCTTCTTATAACTTCACCCTTTTCTCTTCTTCTGTTTATCCTCTCAGCTTGGATTCTAAATTTATCTGCAGCATTTTGCTGTTGGCACACATTTGACAATCCTAATCGCCGGATCATTTTTCTCCTGTCCCTTTTAATACGTTGGTGTTAGCAATTCTAGTATGGGAATTAATTTAATAACCATTAATATGCTTTCTGGATATTTACTGAGAAATTAATCAATTCCAACTACAGAGCATAAAACAAAAACAGGTAAAAACATTGGCACAGTGTTTCTCCTTGAAAGTTTTAACGGAAAGAAAATTTTTATTTGTTTATTCTCAAGTAAAAGACTGTCAACAACATGACTGACGTGGATGACATTTTTGTGCCTGACCTAGATGTGCGTTTTTCACCTGAGCCAAAGGTCCTGCTCCTGCTGTGCCCTATACACGGCTGTCTTTAATAGCCACAGGATTTTTGTTCTACTATCTTTAGCTGGCTTGCATGGTTCATTTAACAGCAACCATCAGAACCCTCTCATTCATTCACTAATGGATTGGCAAAGCGACCTATGACCTAACCTCAAGGCAATCACGTTAGGAAAAGGCGTTCCCTACGCTGTAATCCAGGACAGATCTAATAAGTATATTATACATAAATACGATAAAGTAATGACTGAAATATATGCTTAATAATGTTTTGTTATATTTATAAATGTAATATAGCTATTTATTAGGCATACGCTTCTTTTGCCTATCCATTTTACTAAATAATATCAGAAAAGTTTGTATATGTAACTTAATAAAATATTTAACTGCATTAGGCAACACTTACGGACGCGAGCCTTTTTGAATTGTTGGGGGTACGAATACAGTGCAGTAACAATATAACTCTTCTTTTATCTATAGGTATATAATACTTCAAGGATTTTGTTCGTAACTACAGTTTTTTGAGAAAATCAGAGAAAACAAACTTTGAGTTGTAATATATCTTTCGTTATCATATGCTCTTGCTAAAATAACAATTAATGTGAATATATACAGAATAAGTGGTAAAAGAAATGTTATTCAATATTTTAAATTGTTTTCCATTAACACTAAAACGAATCGCATCGTGTAAAAGGTATAGTATATTGGTAAGATTTTAATATAAAGATAAAGAATTTTAATATAGAAAAAATAGAGAGATATTTTGAAAAAGTAGGGGTGTACAATAAAACTCACTAAAAATATAAACCCTTCCCTTACACAGGAACGATTGTAACTAAAATTTTACAGAAAAAAATTCATTGCATGTATTATTGTTACCACTTTCCTCATTAAAATAATTAATAATAACAATAATGCAATTGAAGGCCTTTTACAGAAGAATAAGTTTTCACTGCATGAAATAAAATAAACGGTAAAAGAATTTTGATTTAATATTTTAAATTATAATATACTTAGAACAATAGGGTTATTACAAGGGGTGCTAGGGCATTCTTTACCACCTACCAAGCTTATTCCATATTTTGTGAGCGCTAAAATAAAACTCATTTTTAAAACTGAATAATGCTGTATAGGACTTTATATAGAGAAAAATAAAAAGCCCAATATTACAAAATTAGTTGTTCAACATAAAATACATTAATTCACTATGTGTATATAATACATAACATTTAATTATTAAGATGTACTTTTTAAAATTAAGTATCACTGGTGTTAATACATTTAATTTTGTTATAATACATCTTTAAAATGTTTAATTGTTATTTTTAAAAGCGATTTTCTGAATTATTGCAGTTAATATCTGTTAATATGTTACAAGGAAAGGATTTGATACATTAGATGCTGTATTAGAAACCAGATTACATATACAATGTAACACTATGGAGTTCTAGAATGCCTTATCTTTGTCATATATATCGCTCAAGAAAAATATTTACTGAAATATTAATATAAAAATTACACTATACTGCAGTACGATAAGTATTTTAGTAATAAATTTTGTCAACAAAGATTCAAACGTGCGTTTATAGCAATTTAATCTGTCCTTTAAAACCAGTTCATTCCTTTGTCTTGTATTACAGCTAGTATTTCCAAAATACTGCTAGATTGATTGTGGCAGACAAAAGCCTTTAATACTAAAACGTAGGGCACTGCTAATAATAACACATTTTAAACGAATCTCTAAATAAACTTTCGTGTTGTAATTTAACTAAATATCTGACAGCTCCTTTTTGTAATGATTACAATTCTATTAATGTTTAAATTGGAAATATTCGCTCACAATTCAATATGAGATATGCAAACATAATCTGGCAAAGTAGGCAGGTTATTTTACTCTGAATTTGTTCAATATAACTACTTTAAGATGACTGAAGTCCAGTCTCCACCGACTTAAGGGCAAAAATTATAAACTTCTGAAAGAATGTTTATAACAAAATTCAATTAAATTGGTGTACAACTTTAATAATATTTGATTATTGCCATCCAAGAAAACTGGCGTTATTATTTTCTCTTTCAAATACTATTCTTCTGTCAACGAGATGAAACTTATGAAGAATTACTTTATTCGTTGCAGTATTTGGCTCAAATAGCAGATAACGGAGTTTTGTACAGCAGTTTTTTTGTCGCAGAGTAATAAAAAAAGGTAAAACTGTAGATGATACAAAGCGCAGTCCTTTTTGGTTACCTTGGAGGTGATTTGAGCGCGACGAGGTACAGAAAATATCCCACAGCTTCCCTCTCATCACTGCCGAGCTGGTCGGCCGCCGTTCACCTACTGCAGCAGCCTCTGTCCGAGACCATTGCAAGACAGGAATAGCTTGCCTGTGACGACACAGTCGGCGCTACCCTCTCAATTGGTGCTGCTACCCAGGTGATTCACGCTTACCCGTTGCCCATCAGAAAAAGGTGCCAAATAAGCCATCATTTCGCCTAACACTAGGGTCACTTGAAAACTTCGGTAAGCGTTCATGAAATGGCGCAAAAATCTGTTGGCAAGTAGAGTCTATGACAAAGTTTCACTAAGATATAATGTACAGTTAGCGTTTCACAGTCTTTCATAAAAATAGGGGAACGAATTTCGAGCAGTAATTAAATTTTTCATTTAAACAAGTGAACGACCCGCAAATCAAAGCCAAGTTGAAGTTCATAGTTTTCAACGCTGATGCAGAGTTGCTATGTGGATAAATAACTTGATGCACCAAAGAGGAAGCGCCCCCTGGAACACCCACTGAAGTCATCATAAAGGATTTAATGAACTGTTGCTGAGGTAGTAACTAACATTGTAGTGATCTCAAATGAACAGATCATGAACAAAAAATGCATATAAAAAGCTGTATTACTGGTGGATGCCGTGAATATTGACCGTGAACTATAAATGAACGTGGAAGAGTATTTCATTGCAGATTTTGGCAAAGTTTGATTGCAATCCAAGGACCTTTGACGTAGTTTCGTGAATGTTGTATCTATCATATGTCAAAGTAGTCAACAACGACTGGTGAAAATGAGCCGAAGAATGCGAAGACCGATAGACGCTCTTTTTGGAGAATTCTCGAGGAATACGTACAAGACATCTTGGCAAAGGACAAAACAACAACAGCTGTTATGCAGAACTTTTAGACTGAAATTAAGTTGAAAGAAAAGCGGCAAAAACTGCCCCGAATATCACAGAGACAGCCACAATGGGGGAAATGCATGAATTGAGCTTTAAATCTACTTACGTTACCCGAAATTACCTTGTAGCGATTTCTTCCTGTTAACAAACTTAAAAAACTTTGACTCGGTGTGAAGAAATGTTTGTAGAAAGATGTAACCGATGCAAAACTTATTTAACCGCCATCTAGTGGTAGCATTTATGACTACTAGTCCGGAGATCCTGGGTTCGAATCATGGTCAGTTCACGCTGTCCGGTAAGGTTTTTGGGGAGTTTTTCTTTACCCTGTGAAAGTGAATGCCAAATAGCTTTAAGGTGCCAAGGATTCCGAGCTCATATGCACCATAATTAATTAATTTCATTTAATTTCATTCACGACTACAGACTTATGCCTATAGGTTTACGTTCAATCTACACTTTGAGAGAAGACTCGTGCAATAAAAGCGACATAAAAATAATTAATAAAAACAGAAAAACTGAATTCTTCGATCATAAAACTGAGAAATCTATGGTTTACATCCCTCAATGGAGATAGAACACCTTTATTACTGAATCATGCCCTTAATATGGTACGTTAGTGGCATTTATTATTTATAAATACTATTTTCTCGTCCATATGTATTTTTGAAGTGGTAAGCATTCAATGTGATAAAACAAAACACTGCTTACTCTGCTCCGTTCAATATAACGCATTTATTTGAACAACATATGTCTTGAAATATATTTTTTTTACATTCTAGGCTTAATACCGCCAAAAACCATACACAAAATATCAGAGGTATTTATATGCACGAGGGTAGGTTCATAAGTTTCCTGCCTAATAATTTTCTATGTATGATAAAGACAAAATCTATATTTCACTTTTCAGTATAGTTATCCTTTATTGCAATACACTTCTCACATCTTTCAATTAACATTTTAATCCCCCCTCCCCCAAAAAATAGTCAGGAGTCTTGTCTGACAAATGGTGCACATAAAAAGGATCCATCACTTCTTCGTCACACTTAAATTTCCTTCCTCGAAAGTCCTTGCTGAGTTTCAGAAGAGGAAATAATCACTCAGAGCTGAATCTGGGCTGGGCTATAGGGTGGATGATAGATTTCCTTGAAGTCATATTTCTTCACAGCTTCCTTTGCAACAAGAGCTGTGTGCACAGACGCGTTGTTGTGAAGAATGCGCACACCATCACTCAGCTTTCCTTGACTTTTCTCTTTGATGGAAGCTCGTAGTCTGTGCAGTACGCCAGCATAGTACTCCCCATTTACTGTGGTGTTCCTCTCCTTGAAGTCAACGAAGAGTATTCCTTCACAGTCCCAAAAGGTTGTGGTCATGATCTTGTTGGTTGACTGAGTGACCTGGGCCTTTAGAGGCGGTTTACGCCAGGTTTACGCTACTCCATTGATTCTATTTTGGACAAGGGGTCATAGTAGAGGACCATAATTTCATCTCCTGTTACAATGGTTAGCAGAAATTCTCTCTTGTCGGTACGGCAGAGCTCCAATAATATCTGACAACAGATAACTCGTTGCTGCTTTTGGACTCGGGAAAGAAGTCTAGGCACTCATTTTGTACTAACCTTATTCATGTTTAAATGTTCATGAACAATTCGAAGGATTTTTGTTTTAGAAAGGCCCAACCTTGCTGTTCCTGTTAACTTTAAGACGCTGGTCTTTCATAATTTTTTCTTTCACAAAAGCGATGCTCATTCTTTTACTGTAGAATATGAGCGGGATGCTTCCCCATATACACCGTCCAATCGCTGTTTAATTTCATTTGCAGTAAGTCCTTCTTTCGTAAAGAACTTAATAGCAGCTCGAAGCTCCATTCGGAGTGGAAGTTACAGCTGCAATTATTTACTTAACAGATAAGGTATGGCACTAGATAAGGTTTTTGTGAAGGCGTAAATCCTTATCGGCGAGGCCGGAAACTTATGGACCTATACCGCATCCTTCCATACCTCTGGAAATAATTCAACAATTGTTATATAAAACTGATTAATGGTTTATGTAATTGCATAATGGCAAAAAAACAAGGCTGTAGAAATGTAGCCACCAAGATTATTTGAAATACAAAGCATACAAATACTATTAACATATGCAAATAGCAATTGTAGGAGTATCTACTAAGAATAGATACTGAGCAAATGACTTCGAAAAAGTTGCCAGTCTATTGAAAGAAAAAGCTTTTACCGACCACGAAATCGATGGAAAGAGCAATGTCTGCAGAAGGAACAGACGCCTAATTCTTGAAAGTATAT